>SZWC01012558.1:35702-49391 GCA_023375785.1 Penium margaritaceum | reverse complement strand
TGGCAGGGTGCTATTCTACCACTAGACCACTAGCACATAGAGGGGTGAAGTGTGTGATGCTGTACTGTTTTGGAGATTGTACGCGAGAGCGTGGATATGGAATTAGATCTTGTAAGATTCTATAAAGAACCGCCCAGAACAGGCGTTGCATCAGATCGGATAGGATTCAGAATGCATCGGATTGAACTTGGATTTATCAACTTTGAAACAGGACTGGATCGGATTCTACCCTGGTTCGAGAATCATGCAAAATCTTAACTAAGAGGAAAATGTAGATTTCCCCCATCCAACAACTTCAACATTGTGGCCAATGTAATTTCTTGTGAACTGATTGAGGGTTCATGGATAGAAATGAGCATAACTGTTTGAGAATTGATGTTTTTGAACTTACCCGAACACTCCGACCCAAATCTGACCTGAATTATGGTCCAAACTATTAGTTCGGCATTGCATCCGGAATTTTAAATTCCGATTCGGATGAGATCCCACAGCCTTGGGTATAAAGATGGAAGTGTGGGTACATTGTGAAGGGCTTTTGGGCGTTGTAAATATGGAATACTTGCGCGAAGAGTTATGTCTTGTATTGAGAAGTAGACATGGGGACGATTTAAACCCAAACCGGTTTTCTCGGGTTTTTAAACCGGAAAACCTGAAAACCGGAAAACCGAAACCGTGGGTTTGGTTTTGGTTCGGTTCCGGTTTCCCCTTAGGAAACCGGAACCCCGGGTCTATAACCGACCCATTTTGTGAGGGGGAAAACTGGTGAAAACCGGGTTTCCGGTTTTTCAGTCTTCTAAGGAAAACCGAGGCACTCTTTCAGAGGGCGCCTCGGTTCCAAGTACAAGGAGGGTCTGGTCCAAGTCCAGACCCTCAATATCACTTCAAACTTTGACCTTACGTTCCACAGTTTGTCTCCGGACGGTGGAGGCGGCGCGCTCGCGCGACTCTCCAAGCTGTGAGGGAAACCTTGCAGAGTTAGCCAAAATTCTGCCGAAGTTCAAAACTGACTGCAGCAATGACGTCTCCACCACGCACGACCCCGAAGCTTAGTGACTACATGGACATTGCCTTGGAGGGTAGTAGCAGTGATACTACAACACGCTCTAGCCCAAGAAAGACATGGGGGACAGGTGCCGCTGCCGGAGCTGCATTGCTGCGGGCAACGGCCACGTTGCCCGCAACAATGGTGGAAAACTGTGGCGACTTCGTCTTCACTCCCGAGGACGTGGTCGCCCACACCACCACCTCATCCCACATCTTCGAAGATGTTGAAGCATTGGTGGATCGACTAGTCCAGGCGGCGCAGCATGAGCAGGACGTTCCACTGCTGCCAGTCGCAAGCAAGTCCCCGTCCCACCATGCCTCACCGGTTCAGACCTACAAGGAGCCCGGTTTGGTGGGGAAGGTGCTCGTCGCCGAACCAAAGGTGACGGAGAAGGTGGCGGAAGTGACAAAGCCATCCGCACCATTGACTACACGCAATCGTCTGTTACAGCAGCGTGCAAAGGTGCTCTGGGCACGGAATCGTCGCTTGGGCGCTGCAACAAAGGTGGTGAAGGTGGCGCGGGGAGTCACCACTACAGCTGTTGCTAAGGCAGGCATTGCTACGGTGGGAGAGAGTGCAGGTGCAGCAACTGCAGGTACAGGGGCAGTAGTAGCAGATAGAGATGCCGCAACAGCCAGTGGAGCAGCCATGGCTGCCGACACGCCTCCAGTCGAGCCTGGGTGGGAGACCCCCGGCACCTGGGCTTACACACGGCGCATTAAGGCCGTGAGGGAGGAGCTTCATGCTCTTATGTACCAGTTTGACGTGCTTGCAGCTGAGGCGATGGGAGAAGAGGAGGACGAGAACTCGGACGATGAATTTTGCCGAAAAAGCGAATGTGAGAGGAAGGGTAAAGGGACGGTGGTCACTGTGGACAGCAACGAGTGTGAATAGGAGCATGGTGCCTGTAGTGGCAGTGAGTATGATGACGGAAAGGATAAGGATGTGGAGTGGACAGCAAGCTGTGAACGCGAGGGGACAGCTGGTGGGGGTGGACGACACTCGTCGATCAAGAGCTCGACGAAGCGCTATGGCCTTCTGCCGTGGGAAACGGACTCAATGATCCTTCACCTCACGCAGCCGTTCATCATCGAGGACAAGATGCCGGATAGGGTGCAAAAAGCCTTTCAAGCTTGGTGTAATGCAACAATGCAAAACACCAAGTATGCGGGGGCCAGGGGCAACAAGTTTGGCCAGTTCAAACACGACCAGTTTAAGAAGTTGCTGAGCGATGACCTGGTTGTACGGGCTGACCTGACCACAGCGATGAGGGGCAAGGTACCCGTCCCACGTAATCGTGCAACGGAGATGGCTGCGATACTGACGGGGCCGTGGATGATCACCCACGCCACCGATGAGATCATGGCATGGAAGGCACTGGTGAAGAGTGTGGCAGATGTGGCGGCGGCGCGGGAGGTTGGTGAGAAGAGGACGAAGCCTGAGGGGCATGATGGGGATGAGGAGCATGGGGTTGATCCCGATGATGGAGACAATAGTGGTAATAGGGAGGAGGATGGCAAGGAGGAGGACGAGGAGGAAGCACCCTTGGCAAGCCGAGGAGGGGGGCGGAAGAGAGGGAGGGATGGAAAGAGGGGGAGGGGCGGCAGTGGGCATGGACGTGGACGAGGTGGTCAAGGAGGACGTGGAGTTGGGAGCTCTGCGGCTGGTAGAGGCATGTGGACAAACCGGGAGCCTTCCATGGCAAAGGCACGGAAGATAGCTGATGGCGACTTGGCTGCATTAGGACAGGGCAATGCAGGGGCGAGTGGTGGCTGCACGGAGATGGACGAGGGCAATAAGGAGGAAGGAAGGAGAGGAAGAAGAAGGGGGAACGACCAAGAGCACATTACAAGCTGTGGAAGTTGAAGTATGAGAATGGGAAGGAAATGTCGACGGTAGAATGTGCAGAGGATAGTGTTGGCATTAGAGGTGAAGACAAGCACAAACAGGAACTCCAGGAGTGCAAAGTTGTTCTTCATCCCTCACCCTATGAAGAAAGACTTTTTCCTATGCATTGGTTGTGCAGAGCAGGCATAAGGGTCGGATAGCAGCCGCACCAACCGCGCTTGCCACCTCTTTCAGGCGCATACAAAGGCCACTTTCAGGAAGGTGTGGCCAGAGAGTGCATATGAGCATCCTGTGTTGTTTGAAGGGAAGGTGGAGCATGGGCCATTAATGCACACGGTGGCCACTGGAGGGCCATTTTTCAGCCAGAAGCGGCTCAATGCCACCATTCGCGAACTCTTTGTACGAGCCAACATTTCCTTCTGGGTGGTGGATATGACGGAATTTTTGCATGTGCTATTGGAGTGCAACCCGAAAGCGGAGGCACCAAAACGAAAGAGGCTCAACGAGAATATCATCCTCGACTTTGAGGCATACAAGAAAAGAGTCAAGCAAATGTTTCATGACATGGTGTGCTAGCTCGCATTGCCGCTTGATCTATGGAGTGGGCAGAACAGGCTGTCATACCTGTCTGTTCACTGCTCACTGGCTTGACGACAAGTTTTCTCTCCAAAGCACAATGCTAGATTTTGTGTAGATCATGGGTTGCCACAATGGCATGAACCTCGCAGAACACCTCTTCAAACTGATGTTCAACTACTACAACCTCGTATACCGCATCATCTCCATCACCATGGACAATTCAAGAAACAACCTGAAGATGGCCGATGTTCTCTACGCACTGCGACCGGAGCAGTTTCGGCGGGATTTGTTTCTCCCCTGCTTCTGCCATGTGTTGAACCTCGCCGTGAAGACAATCCTCCAGAGCTCCACTATAGTGGAGGCGTGCATCTCATGAGTGCACAAAATTGTGGCTGTGTTCTGAGTATCTCCTCTGCTAAATGAGGTGTGGAGGGGATTGCGAGAGGGAATGGCGGACAAGTTCACAGTGGATGTGCCAACACGGTGGGGCAGTACGTATGAAATGCTCCTCGCCTACACAGAGACGGCCCCCACCCAAGCCAAGTGGCTTAAAAAGAAGCCACCACACGAGAGGGAGTCCTTCAGAATGGCTGTGCAATACGACACATTGGTGGCAGCGCTGATCAAGATCCTGTCAAAGTTTTGGCAGGTAAGTCATTGGGCGGAAAAAATACATCGACTCCATCCTCAAACGATACGACATGGCAGATTGCAAACCTGCCAGCACACCCATGAGCTTGGAGTGTAAACTCTCCACCTCCATGTCCCCATCCAACGAAGTGGGGAAAAATGACATGCTGGGAATCCCATATCAGTCTACAGTGGACAGTTTGATGTATGCCATGGTCGCCACCGGACCAGATATAGCCCATGTTGTTGGGCAGGTGAGCCGGTTTGTGGCCAATCCCGGTCCACTTCACTGGCAGGCTGTGAAGCGCATCATGCGCTACCTTCAGGGGACGCGGCACATGGGGCTCCAATTTGGAGGCATCGCTACATCTGCGTCACTCCGTCTCACGTGCTACATCGATACTGATTGGGGAGGGAATATCGATGACAGAAAGTCTACCTCCGGCTTTGTGTGTATGTTGAATGGAGGTGCAGTCAGTTGGGCAAGTCGCAAGCAGGAATGTGTCTCTCTGTCAATAGCTGAAGCTGAGTAAATCGCCTTGGCTGAGGTGTGTAAAGAGATGCAGTGGCTACGAAGATTGCTATCTAAGATAAAGGCACCACAGGCAATGGCGACGGTCATCAAGATTGACAACATGAGCGCCATTGACATGTCAAAGAACCCCGTCCTTTCCAGGCGCACAAAGCACATCGAGAGTATGTCGGTACCAAGCTGAACCGGGCTGACATGCTTACAAAGCCACTGGACAAGGATCTCCACCAGGGGGGAAGGCAAGGTATCGGCATGGTCAAGGCAAGTGATGACGAATGATGATGGTCACTGGCGCAAGGTGCAAGGGAGAGATTTGTTGAATGTTTTTGCCCCTTGTTTCAGTGTTGTAGGACGGATCAAGAATGCTCTGCCCCTTGTGGAGGTATGACCCCTAGATCCGTTGTAGTGTGACTCAACTATGCTCTGTCTCTTGTGAGATACGCCCTGTGAGTACACCATGTGGGTGAGTGGTTACCTTTGCCATTTTGTTGATTTGGCCAAGTGAGGGGTCATGAGTTCAATCCTGGCCCCATGCACATCTTGTTTGCTCTGGAAGCTTCCAAGAAAGAAAGCCCGTAGCTTCTTGGACGCTACATGGTTGGTCTGTCACCTTGACACTAGGATGCTTATGTTTCAAGCCCACAGTGCAAGTCTATTGGTGATGTGGATGGTTCAGGCCACTTCCTAGGAATATACTTTTGAGTTCTAGGACTGGACAGCCAGCTATAAAAGGACTTGTCTTGCATGCTGATCAATCAACCCTTGCTTGATGCTCTCTTTCGTATTGTCGACTTGAGCTCTTCTTGAGATGTAATGCTAAGGTGTTAGTACTCTTGAAGGTGAAGTGTATGCCTGATTAAGTTTGGGGTGCATGATATATGTCAACAAAAGAAGAAGGCGTAAAAGCCTTTGTGAGCTTTTCGGTTTCGCGACTTCTCTGCCAGAGGTGGTTAGCTCAGTAGCTAACAGAATCAACGTGGGTGCAGGTCACCGTGAGATTGGCGATTCGTCCGAGCGGATCCTTGTGTCGAGCTGATGATGATGATGATGATGATGATGATGATGATGATGATGATGATGATGATAATGATGATGAAGGAGGCTGATTGCTAATGAAATGGGCGTAGGGGCAAAACCACGTGCGATGTGGCAAATAGAGGGGTAGGATGCGGCAAGGGGAAGGTAGAAGCCAACACGCCATTAGAAATCTACTGCCAGCGAGGATGCAGGCCGCTGCGAGAAATATAGTTGACGCATTCAGATCCGTGTACTAGCGATAGATGTAGAGGACTGCTGGTGATAACTGAGGAGGCTGATGATGATAGATGTCTGGGCGCAGGGGTGAACCACGTGCGCTGCGACGAGAGATCGGCATGGGCGCAGGCCGTCGCAAGATTGGCGGTTCGACCGGGCGGATCCTTGTGCCGAGCGGATGATAAAAGCTGATGATGGCAGGCGGCGGATTGATGTTGATGGAATTGGGCAAAGGGGTGGAACCACGTGCGTTGCTAAGATGATGACGATGATGAGAGGTGAGAAGAATGATAAGGATGCTGATGTTGAATTAATGAGGAAGAAGAGCTAGGGTTGATGCTGAAGGAGAGGAGGATGTGGCAAAGATGAAGAGTGAGGACGGCAGGTGGATACAATAGAAAGGTCCTCTGGTGTTAGGAGAGTGACGGCTTGTGCCCCCAATTGGCCCGAGATGGACAGGCAGGAAGACTGGTGGTGTCCGATATCCCAAGAGGAAGAGGAAGTCTGCCGCAACAAGAAAAGTTTGAGGGAAGCAGAGATGTTCGCGGATGTTTGGAGAGTGACGGCTTGTTCCCCATTTGGCTCGAGACCGACGAGCAGGAAGACTGGTTGATAGCTGTCCAAGCTGGTAGAAGCTTCCGGCTGTAGGTTGGAAGATTCCTAGCCTGGGAACCTTCATGTAGGTAGTAGCCCCTTCAGTAGTTCTTGCTGTTGAGTCGTGCATGTGAGTCCTGACGCAGAGCGGTCCCTGCTCTAGGCCTTGCATGTGGCTAGTGACTCGTTTATGCATGTAGTGATGCAACGTTGTGTCGTGCATGCATGAAATGATGCAAAGCTCTGTCGTGCATGCATGTAGTGATGCGGAGCGATCCCCACTGTAGGCCTTGCATGCAGCTATTGAGTCATGCTGATGTACTTGCATATGCAGGGCGGTCCCTATTGCTCAGTCAAGTGTAGCCCCACCCTGACTGTATGTAGCTCAGTACCGAGTAGTGCGTAGTTGCACTACATAACTACTGACTAGTCCGAGTCAACAGGCATGCACAACCCCGTTGTGCATGTAGCACACACAATTCTACAGCTCCAGGGTCCATTCCCCCTTGGACCTGGATTCCAGAGTTAAATCTGGCCTGTGTAAGACGAGAAAATCTTTGTAGGTGAACCTGGGAATTATGGAGAGAAAATTCCCCAACTCTTTGCAGACTCCTCCGATTGCGACACTGAGTGCGCCACCTTGACCGAAAAAATAGGCGTAATAATCATCACCTATAACAGCTACTTTCAAAACCCCTGGACTTCTCGGCGTAGTTTCTTGAACGGACCACTGACGGCACGACGTGGCAGACGTCATTCGAGTCAAGCACTAAAGATCCAAGAAATATCTCATTTGGATTCTTGCTATTGTATACATATGGTCGACATACCTGTCACCGTTATCGAAGTTGACCTACTGCTTGTTACATCCGTGACGTACACGAGTCCCTTATACTCGCGAGTCGACATTGCTGTTCTTACATTCATGGCACACCACGCGGTGACTTCAAGATTTTTACACCGTTCGGCCGCGGGTATTTTGGCCAACTGCTTCGAACTCTGGTGTTTCATTCCAAAAGTTTCTGACCACTTTCCAGAATGGTGGCGTGAAGTGTCACTAACCATATCGATGTTTCGATATCGTTCGGTCGATTCTCGACGATGCTCAACTCATAAAGAATTGTTGTGATATTCTCGAGGCCCCATGACTTCTCGGTGGAGCTTCTTGAATCCACCACTCATGGAGCAACTTCGCACACGTCGCTCGGCTTGATCGCGGAAGACCCGACTTCTGCCTCATTCTCATTCTCGGCATTGTGTATATGTGCTTCACATACTTGAAAATTGTCATTAAATTACCCTTACTGCTTAATGAAAACTATTTATTTGTATCAAACATTTGAATTGTCTTATGTCCCGCACCTCATCCCTGTGAACAACCTACAATCTGCTCGGCGTAACTGCTAATTAAAATTTATCCAATTGACCCAATTACTCAAATTCTATTCTGATCCGCACGTCATCTCTGTTGACCACTTACGTTAAGTTCAGAAAAAACATACAGAAGCCGGAAAAGTAGGGTAGAAGTGTTTAGGGTAAGAAGGTCAAAGAAGGACTGTGAAAGAAGGGAACTGAATTCTATGGCTAGATCTCTGAAATTGCTAGTAGGCACTTCTAGTTTTCGTTTTCCGCCAAAGCACCAACAGCACACGGCCCTTCCCCGGTGGACGGTGCGCCGAGTCGCCATCAAGGCAGCTGCAGCGGGTTCCTTTACAGGCACGCGCCACCGTTAGTCGCGCGCTCCCTCCTCGCTTTTCCCCTCCTGCCATCCTTCTCATCCCTCAACCCCTTTCTGTCCGCCATTACATTCTGGCTGCACCGCCGACTAAGCTCAACTAGCAGGCTGGAGGAGGACAAGGGAGAGACGCAACTTGCAGTTACTGCGTTGCGATTTCGACAGTCGCCGTCGTCAGAGAGCACCTCTGCTCTTTTGACGGAGGCCTCCTGCAGCACTGCAGCGGAGGTGTCGGACGCTAGATAGATATTTGCAAGGTGCGTACATATCGACAGCGCGGGACGATGGGCCGTATGCTTCTTTGAAAGAAGCATACGGCCCATCGTTAAAGAAGTTCTTTCTGTCGCTTGTGCATGCCTTGCGATGCGCTCAGTGAACAGAACATGATGTTTATTCGTACGCACCATGAGTCATTGTAACAGTGATGAAACGGAGCGCAGCGTGTAGCCGCGGGAAGAAGTCGGCACCGCCACCGTACATTCGTTTGCACTCGTGCTGCAATGCGTCGGAAGGAGGAAAAGTCTTGCAGCAGTGCAGTGCAAAAGCGCCGTCAGCCCCAGCAAGCGCCTACAAGTTCCAAAAACCCACGCCACTCATGACTCATGAGTGCGAATGGCGTAGATCGGTACAGTCGGGCTGCCGGTCGCCCTTCACCGGTGCTGTTGCTCCTTCATCGACCACATCCTCCGCAATCCTTAGGTCTCCTATCGTGTCGCCTCGTCGCATGTCGCGCGCGCGAGCCGTGGTCCTTTTTCGCATGCTCGCGGTCGTGGAATCCCCCTCGCATCCCCGTCTGCCGTCTGTGCGCTGGACACGCTATCATTTCGTCGCAATTCCGACACTCGCCGCAGCCATCGTACGCAGCTCTCTCCCACTGGCCGGCTCCCCCACCCCCTTGTAAAAGGAGGTGGAGTGGAGGAGCCGGCCACTGGCAGGGGCCCGTGATTGGCGAGAGGGGAAGACGTGTGACGGGCGTGCCTGGGATTCGATGAATAGGCAGTGCCTAACCACGCCACAACTTGAAAGGCAATAATGACGTCAGCATGAAACTTCCCTCTACAATTTTTCTCGAAATAAAGAAGGAAATATGGTTGATGCGTCAGACAATTTGGTTTATGGCTATCGAAGCATTCTTCGACCTTCCAATCCGCAATTCAGCAGGCATTTCAGGGCAGGTTCCCCTAAAAGGCGCCTCGAAAGTTGAGTGGCGTCGACAGGCGCTGCCTATTCATCGAATCCCAGACATGGCCGACATGTACAACTTGCCCCTCTCGCCATTTACGGGCCCCTGCCAGTGGCCGGCTCCTCTCCACCTCCAAGCCGCGCACACACACGGCCCGTGCTGGATCATCTGTGCGCTAGCAAACATTTCCAATCCGCTCAAGTAGTTTTCGTCTGCGCGCCGAAGAGTTGCTCTCTCGTAATGCGGAAGGCAGCTCTTCTCAAACCGCAAACAACTGCATGGCAGGCACCAGCGGTGCCTCACGCAACGTCCCATCATCACACCGTGCCCATCCACACCACGACACCGCGTCAGCGAGACGCGCCGCGCTCAAACGAAAGTCTGGTGGTGACTGCTGCAGCACCCTCCAGGCGAGGCCGCTCTTGTCCGACATCGCGGTTATCGCGATTCGTCACACACTACTTTAGATAGTATCTAATAGATACAACGCACGTTTGCTTCTCACTCACCGTAACATCGCATGACATCTTGCTGACATTTTCAATTCCCTGAGAGGACCCAAGCTTCTTTCCCTTTTCAGGCCGAGACATCTCCTGCCGCTGGTAGGGAACCAGCATTAGCACCAAAACCGCCCACTTCTGTCACGAATAGCGAAGATCGCAGCTCCTCCAACGACTCGTTGCTATTCCACTGCTTCCTCTGCTTCTTGACTCTGGTGGTGGTGTGGCTGCTGGCTGCAACAACTGTTGCTGCCCTGCCACCTGAGTCCGAAACAGAGAAAGCAGTGGAAGAGCCTCTGTCCTCCCCAAAATCACCTCAGCAGCACAGTACGTGATGTTCCCAAGATTGCAGCAGCAGCAGCAGCAGCAGCAGCAGCAGCAGCAGCAGCAGCAGCAGCAGCAGCAGCAGCAGCAGCAGCGGCAGCAGCAGAAGCAGCAGCAGCATCACCAGCTGCTGCACCAGCAGCATCAGCCGCAGCAGCAGCAGTGCCACCAGCTGCAGCACCAGCAGAATCAGCCGCAGCAGCATGAGCCGCAGCATCAGCAGCACCAGCACCAGCACCAGCACCAGGAGCACCATCAGCACCAACTGAAGCAGCACCAGCTGAAGCAGCAGCAGCAGCAGCGCCAGCAGCGCGTGGTGGGGATCTCAGCAGGACCATTCCTTGAATCAGGGGACAGCATACAGCAGCTTCGCAACAGCCAATGCCACAGCAATCTTCAGCAGCACTTGACGTCGCCAACGTGGACAAAACTCAAGGGCCAACCTCAGACACCACCAGCAACAGCGCCGGCAAGTGCTGCAATGCTGTCAGCGATAAAAGAAGCAGGGCCACTGGCTGCAATGGCGGCCATAGCAGCAGCGGTACCGATAGCTGCAGGAGGAGCAGCCACAGCTTTGGAAGCTTCAGGAAAGGTAGGCCGCCATTCTCCATTGTCGGCCGAGAAGGTGGGGGAGGAGGCGGCAGCATCACCATTACATCTGCTCCTGTTACGGAAGCAGTCTGCAGCTGAGCCTCAAGACGTATCACCAGCCCACGCATCAGCACCACAACTAGTGGCGGCACTGGCTGCTGCTGCTGCAGGCTGCAGCTGTGGAATCCACCACAGGGGTCGCACAGGCACGAGTGCCAAGCGGAGTTGGATGTGCAGCATGAGCAGCAGCTGCAACTCTGGACCGAGGGCCTTGGGCAGAATCAGCCACATTCAGTTGACACCCCAGCATTGCCAAGCATCTCTGCAGTGGAGCCAGAAGCAGCAGCAGCAGCAACAGCAGCAGCAGCAGCAGCAGCAGCAGAAGGAACAAAAGCACCACCAGCAGCAGCTGCCCGAGAAGAAGCTAAAGCAGCAGCAGCCGCTGTCCCAGCAGCAGAAGGATCACCACCAGCAAGACCACGACCGCAAGGATCACTTGCAGCAGCAGCAACACAAGAATTCCAAAGAGGGCCCAAGCCTTCCTAGGTTGATAGATTCCGAGGGTGAAGCAGCAGCGGCGGCGGCGGCTGAGCCGCTGGCAGCTGCACAACCGCTGCCAGCATCGCTAACCCGTCTCGGCCGCTCCATGTGGTTGGATGGCTTTCCTTCTCCTTCAGGACTGCCCCCAACGTTGTCACCCTCACTGCAGCTGAGCTACCCAAGCAACTCACACATGGAAACCTTCTCGGCCTGTGCTCCTGGGACCTCTGTCGGCAGCGCTGCATGTGTGCAGCCTTGTGCCACGCTGTCCCGTCGAGGGAAACAGGATGAACACAAACACGGTCACAAGCACGAAGGTGCTGCACGTGGAGACGGCGCTTGCAGCCTGACAGCAAGGCCAGACCACAGCCTGCTGCCGCACTGCTCCAGGAGCTATTCGAGCCCGAAGTTCAAAGCCGGGAAAGTCTTAGACGCTGCAAGTGAGGATGAGCATAACAGGTTGACACACAACAAACCCAGCAACTCGCATGGCCTTGGGATTCTGAGCCATCTTATCATTGGAGACCAAGCATCAGGAATGTCGACAATCACACCAGTTCCAACACCTTCGTTGGTGCAAGCCACCCCACAACCCTCCCCATGCAGTGACACAACTCTTGCCAGCATCAGCCAGTCAGTGGCTCACAGGTTGGCCAAGGGACTAGAAATGGACAGTGATGCCACTCGAGGCATCCCTGCAAGCATCCACCAACTCTGTGGAAGGCACATTGGCATCGTGAAGCATGTCGCGCATTTCTCGTTCTCCGGCGGTCGTTCTCATGGAGAATCCTTCCCTTCTCCCCAGAATGTGCCGCACTCTCCCGCTGGCATCCATGGTCGCAGCCGGTTCGCTGATCCAGTGCAACCGATTCTACCCACAGACAAGAGTGGTTGTTCCATGACACCTTGCAGCCTTCAATGCACAACCGTTCTGTCAGGAGATCCCACAAAGCAGTCCCCCTACCATGGTGTGAAGCAGCGGGTTGCAAGCAAGTCCTTGTCTGGACAGGAACGAGACGAGAGCCTTCTATCCTCCTCACCTTGGAACCTTCTCCACTCGCATCGGAGCTTTCCACAGTCTCCACAGGGCGGCGAGAGCAAGGGGAGGAAGAGACCTCCAGTGGTGGTGGGTGATGGGGTATACCTTGGCCAGATGGACCTCATCCGCCAGGCCTTGAAGAAACAAGGCCTGTTTAGCTGCTCTCTATCAGGCATGGACTCTGCGGGAGGCACGTTGTCCAGTGCAAAGCTGGCCGGAAATAGAGCAGAAAAAATGGGTCCAGCTTCGGTTTTGGAGGATCCGCAACCCGCAGAGGCAGGACAGACTCGAGGTGAATGTGGAGAGACGCACCTGCGGACGTGCTGTACTCAGGGGCACGTACAAGACCCATGGGCCGGTTCTGATCATACCGGCAGTCAGGAGAGGGTGGTGGCTACGGGTGTTGGGGCAAGTGCAATGCCTCGAGGGAGAGAGAGTGGATTTCTTGGAGGAAACAACTCTCTCCATGGTGGGCGGCTTGTCGTCTTTCCAGATGGTGCGGCTTGTGGATCCACCCGCCACAATTCTTTGGCTGGCAATGAGGTCCCAATATGTCCCGAAAGAGAAGGAGAGGTCACTGAAAATGCTGAATACAGTCCACCGGACAGATTAGCAGGGTTAGGAGGAGTTTGGGAAAGGATCAATGCTGGAACTGAGGTGTTGAAGGAAAAAGTGGAAGAGGAGAGTGGAGTGGACTGCAGTGTACACCTTTAAGCAGAGAATGTATCATACATAAACATTTTTCATGTGTACGATGTGCGGTATGGGTACACATGCTGGAAGTGAAGCTGAAGATTTGCATGATGATCAGAAGATATCCTTGCTGAAACAATGCTTGCCTTCCTCAGATGGGATGGATGTCATGCAAGAATACACGTCCACTCTATCTTCTGACTGTGCGGGCGCTCAGAGGCCAGATTTTTGAAGTCATTGGCAGGGTACAGGAGTCCCATGCCTCCATGGGTAATCGTAAGCACATGTGCTTCTACTGTTATTCAGTTCATGCATCGTTCTAGCATACTCATGGGTTCCACGGCTTACATGTGCTTATTTATGTGGCTTCATGTGCGTGTGATTTCCTTCATGTGTGGGTGCACTCGAGCATCCATGAAGGGTGCATGCATATGTGATCATGCACATATTTTTGTTTTACACACATTGAACCACATGCACAGACCGCGTGTATGGGTGATCACAATCTGTCCTCAACAAGAGGGACCACCTCACATATTGCCACCACCTCACCCATTGCCACCACCTCACCTATTGCCACCACCTCACCTATTGCCACCACC
>SZWC01012558.1:3781-16642 GCA_023375785.1 Penium margaritaceum | reverse complement strand
AATCACCCCCCTCACCCACTTCCCCCCCACCTCTCTTGATCCCGTGCTCTCTCCTGCCCTGCCTCTCCCTCTAACACTCTCTCTCCCTCCTTCTCTCTCCCACCCTCTCCCCCCCCTCTCTCTTACTAGCTCTCCCTTTTCACAATCCTTGTTTTTTTACCAGTACCATCAATGACACCGTTGCAGTCCCATACGTAGTTGTTGTTGCTGTCTCCTTCACTATCCCATACGTAGCCACAGTCGAATCGTAGTGACAGTCAAAATCCCAGTCGTGGTCGTTGTCGTCGTCGCTGTTGCCATTACTGTCGCCGTTGAAAACACGTCGAATCTTAGTCTCTCTTGCTCTCTCTCTCTCTGTATCTCTCTCTCTCTCTCTCTCTCTCTCTCACACACACACACACTCTCTCTCTCTCTCTCTCCCCTCTCTCTCTCTTTCACTCTCTCTCTCTCTCTCATCCACTGTTTCCTCGGCTTCTTGCCCTCTTTCGTGATGGATCCCTATCCTTCTGACCTTTAGGCATCCCCTTCCTCCCGTCCTCCTCTTGACTCGTACTCTACTCCTAACACTTATGTTCTCTTTCTTTACCAGTCATGTGAAATGGTCACTGATGACCATTCTACTGCTTGCGTCGCATTGCCTCCTTTCGTCCTTGTGTCATCTCCAAATCCCTCACTAGTCTCCTTCCTCTTCATCCGCACCTTGCTCACACTCTCTCCCTCCGCCTTGGCTCTTCCCATGCATTTCCTCCTCATAGGCGTTCTCCTCCTTCCCCTCTTGCTCCTTCTCCTCCTCCTCTCCCTTCTCCTTCCCATCTTCCTTCTCCCCCTCGTCCTCCTCCTCTTTCTCCTTCTCCCCCTCCTCCTCCTCCCCCTCCTCCTCTTCCTCCTCCTCTTACTCCTCCTCCTCCTCCTACAACTGCTATTAATCCTCCCCCTCCTCTTCCTCCTCTTCCTGTTCCTCCTCTTCTTCCTCCTACTCCTCCTCCTCCTCCTTCTCCTGTTCCTCCTCCTCCCCCTCCTCCTCCTCCTCCTCCTCCTCCTCCTCCTTACCTGCCACCTCCTCCTCCATCTTCCACCTCTCTCTCTTCCCTGTCTGTTTTTCTACATGTCAAGTGCCCACGCACATGGCATGTGGCCTGGTTTTCCTCTCTCTCTCTTTGTGTCCCTTGCCATTTCTTGTAGGGATTGCTTTCGACTATGGCGGTCATCACCAAGCTCTACCGCTACATGAGTGGCAGCCATGGCAAATCTGGTGTCGTAACCTTAGCAACGCCACCCGTCTTGAGGACATGGGCTCGGCTTTGTCATCCCTCTCACTACTGCAGACATGTGTAGGATAGCGATTTGCTACCATCACGTCCAGTGCTACGCTACACTCCAAGCTCCACTCCGCCTGTTGGTTGTGCTGTGATGTTAAACTACTTTGTTGAAAGTAGCAAACTGGTGATGCCGTTTGAATGTTAGACTCATACTGTCATGTTAAAGTAGTGAGTGAGTGTCATCCTGTGTAATGTTAGAAACTAATGGGGCAGGTCATTTGATGAAATTGCTCCTAGTATGTGTTTTTCTCAAAGCTTAGGACCGTTGTGGTCAACTGCTACAAGCCGTTTGGGTGATGCATGCGCGGGCTAGTCCAGCCAGGATGATTGCTCCAACTATTTTTATGCTCCATCTGTTATATGATACACTTCTTGATCTAAACTCTTCTACATTTGTCATTCTCAACAAGGGAGAGCGGGATCAAAAGGAGAGGGGAAGGATATAGAGGAGGGTTGTAGGGTGGTTGGAGGAGGCAAGAGGAGGGGAGAGGATGGGGAAAGGGTAGGAAGGGAAGAGGAGAAAAGCGAGAAGAAGATGGGGGAAGGGTGGAGGAGGGGGGTCTAAAAGGAAGGGAAAGGGGGGTCCGAAAGGAGGGGGTGAAGGGGAGGACTGGTAGAGGGAGGGCAAGAGAGAAAGAGGGGAGCAAGATAGAGAGAGATAGAGAGAGATAGAGATAAAGAGAGAGAGAGAGAGAGAGGAAGAGAGAGAGAGAGAGAGTGTTAGAAGGAGAGGAGGGAAGGAGTAGAGGAAATGGGTGGGGGTGAGGGGGACGGCGACACCTATGATAACGCAATGATGTGGGTCCACGGGGGTGGAACCTGATGAGCACCACAAAAGTGGATGGTAGGTCGTGCAAACATGGGAGAAGCAGGCTAACTATGGACCATGCCACGCATGCAAAGAAGGAGAAAGGGGGAGGGCCAGATGAAATTCATTTGGTAGATTGCAGTGCAATTGACCTTATTCACTCGTTGACTGGTGAGGAACAAGGGCAAGGTCTAAAACAAGGGCAAGGGCAAAAGGGAGGACAACAGACAGTTGGGAAATGGAAGCACTTGGAGTCACATCAGAAGTGGAAGTGAGGATGCTAGGGCGAATTTGGATCTGATAACATGTTGAGCATTGAAGGTGGTAGATCAAGAAGCAACAACTGAAGTGAGAAGAATTGAATGTTGGAAGGTTGTATATTTTCTCCTGTGGAGTCTGTCCATCCATCCTCTTGTACAGTTTGACATTGCAAGAGATTGGTGTCTTTTGGATTTCCTACTGCTGGGACGATTCCCTGACTTGGTGATTGGCCGGTAGCAACAGTTGCAATTGCTAAAATCCATCATGGGTCTTGTGTCAAAAATAGACCATAAATTGCTACATTATTTTCTACGTGATAAATTGTTATCTAGCTCATCTTGATAAAATAGTACTCTCTACAAAGAAAACGTACATTCAAATATAGTATGCGATTTCCATGACATACAAAATCTTGAATTTTGTGAGAGGGTGGAGGTAGGTGGAGCCTGAAAGATGAAATATACCCCCTCTTGATGGTTCACTAAGCTGATGAATTTAAAAATGTATGAAGGGGTCTCGTACACAAATAGGAGGGTGAAGTAAGCTAGGAGAATCCATGTCAAAGTTGGCGGGCAAAATCTATAAGCCAGGATAGAATGAAAATGTATATATTTGTACATTTCAAGATATCCACATGATGCACACCTAGATACACATCTCCAATTTACTACGAGGATGTAGATCATCCTAAGTCATCATTGATTGTGAAGCTATCTAAATATATCATGTGTCCATTCTTCTTGGAGCACCATATTCGAGCATGAAATTCTAAATATTCTAAATTCCTTCTTCTCCAAAAGATTGAAAGATTAAGGATGCACCACCAATCCATAAATCAAAAGACCTACAAATGATTAAAATGCCTAAATCTCTAGAGTTCTTCACCTGATGATAATTGTTATGAAAAAAATTCCATGTTCATGAAAAATACAACCCATTGAACGTACACCTGAGGGTATGTATTAAACTTCTGAAAAGCCCTAAATTGAAACTATGTCCTACTACACACACATCATTGTGTATGGTCTATTATAGAATTATACAAATCTTAAGAATGCATTTTAAACTTAGTGGAAAGTCAAGCTACCAACGTTCAAGCTCCATTAAAAATCCCTAACGTTCACAACAATATTGAACGTTCTCCTTCAAATGGTTTTTCAAAAACCATTTGCAACTTAAACATGTTCACAAATTTCAGGGAGGATACGAGTAATTAAAATATTTTGAAAAGAGCTTTATACAAACTAGAACTTGTCTCACTAAACATTTGCAAAGGTACAAGCAGCAAGAAGTCATCCGTTTGGCGAGCATCACACAGACACTATGTTCTGTATTACAGATTACCTCTTGCTCATCCTGTCAAACCTTGAGATGCAAGGAAAAGAAAGCACGAATCAGAAACCTAGTAGGCTTGAGCCATTCATTGTCAAGGAAATGAAATCACTATTCGATGCCAAAGGTGCCTACCTGAGAACATACATATCAACCTCTGATTCCATGTTAACTGACTCAAAATCTATGTAGATATAAGAAAGTACTCTCAAGGTAAATACGTGCCTCAACCAACTTGCATGGATTATGAGGTTGAAGATATGTTTTGACAACTATGATGAGGGAATTTTGCAAAGTGTTTTGTTAAATGGCACAACTACAACACATTACACTAAGTGTGGGCCATAAGACAAAATTAGTAATGCTGGTGATAAAATTGATAAAATTGTGTCTTTTTTTGGCTCATAATTCAATATGCACCTGGATTTTGTGGCAAAAAGGGGTGGATATTTATGTACAAATTGTACATAGTATCCTAGAATTCACATGTAAGGGTTTATGTCCTTACATTCATGTAAAAAACGGAGCTTGAATTGATTGCGCTGATCAGCGAAGGGCAATTTTGGCCAACTTCCATGACCTTTAATATTCAAATCTAGAAGTTTGTAGTAGGTTTTACCATTTTGAGATGTTTTAAGGGTAGTTTCTCAAACCGCAAAAGCCAATCTGAAGGTCTGATACTTTTTTATGAAAGTGTGTTGATAACTTAGAAAATCCTTAGTATCTTGGCAATGTTCCTAAAATTAGCCACTTATGACAAGTAGTGTGTGTGATACTACGTCATGAGTGGTTATTTTTGAGAAACCCCACCCATAATTGGAAGCTTTGAGAGTAGTGAGACACGTCCATCACCCTGAGTCAACAACATCCTATAAAATAGCAATACATTTTGCTGTTATTTTATTGAATATTTCATATGTTGTCAAATTTCTCAAAATGATACATGAAAATAATTTGGTGGTCAAGTGAGCTAGCCAGAATGTCCACAACCAATAAGCAAATATATTTAAAAATCTTCGTGTAGTGGGCCAAAAAATCTGATAGAAAAATGAGAATGCAAGTTTTGGGGCTTGTGGACTTTTATGATGTACAATTACGGGTTTTGCTGTCTTCTTTATGTTTGATATGGTTGGTACATTGCAAATTCTGCAAATGCATAAGTTCCTAAGGAAGTAGCTAGAAAATAGATGAGACATTCTAGACAAAAATAGGTCTGTAAACTCTTTTCATGGGCATTCATATCCTTAAAATCATGGAAACATTCATGTAAAAACCCATATTTTTATGTTCTTTGGCTGAGGACATGTTGCTCATTATTTACATACTTGGTGTTTTGATCCATATATATATAAAGGGAACTGCCACATTCCATATGCTTAACAGATTAAAGTGAACCAAATCCATATTATAATAATTTTTTTATGAAATTTTGGATACATATAACGTTCTTCTAAAATCTCAAACTCCACTAGAAAGTGGATGGAGCATTTAGAAGCAACCTCTCGTAATAGGTCATCGCACACATTTCTCAATATGATTACCCAATTCCCCAAGTGTACCTCATGTCATTCTCCAATATTTAATTTCTTTTCTCCACAATTGAATCTTTGTCAAAAAACAAACTAACAAAAATTGGAATATTATTCAAGTACACTAAATTTCCATGTTGTATCTTCCATCAAATCTTGCACTTGTTCACCACTTTCTCTCCAATTGATGTAGCACATTGTATCAGAGCATGGTGGTTTTGGATGGGAAACACAAACCTTTAATCCATGCTACAACCCTCCAAAAGTCGTCTTCACATATTTTTAGTCAAGAAGTTCATAGGCCTTATGACAACGATGGTCAAAAGAGTAATTACATCCAATGAAGAGTAGCGAAACCCCTATAAAAACATTGAAAGTGGTGGGTTAGTAATGAGTGACTCAAAACGATGTCCACACGACCCATGCAGGAATGTTGGTAGTTTTGTGCCCAATGGCTCAACTTGAATGAATCGAAGGACCATCCTGGTCCTTCGAGCTCAATTCATTCTTATGAATTGCCCATTACGCAGAAAACCAACATAATGAGAGGACAGATGGGATGAAAGGCTTGCGTTATTAATGACCTACGCAGGAAGTTGTTTGGATGTGAGAGCTTAAAGAACCACCTACTCCAATAGCACACTATGTCAATGAGGGAGCCGTGTGGGAAGTAGTGATCTATAAGAAAAAACATTAAACTCATACAATGAAACCCAAATATTGTCAAGAATCATTGATACACTAAATCTTGATCAATATATAAGATATGTAGTACCGATATGAGTGCCGTGTTTTGATGTATATTTCATGGTTGCAAGGGTCAACAAAGGAAAAAATTACTGACCTTGTATTCTTCCTTTTGTGTGGAACATCATTGAACCATTGTGGGAGACTCGTAGATACCAGTTAATGGCTCATAAAACCATTTGCATCATATTTCATCATATTTACGTGGAAAGACTTTATGATGCTAGCAGAAAACTAGATAAGTTTTTAATGTGAAAGCCTTGCACTCCTTCGGAGCTAAAGAAGTAGTCTAACGCACGAAACATGCTTCCACGATTTTTAAGATTTGCTACCATTATGTAGAATACACAATGTTACATTAATATAAACATTGATAGTGAAATAACCTACCATGAAGAGTTATTTCATTAGAAAAAGAACCTGATTTATGCAATTTTTGAGAAATTTGTTTTTTATGCAAAAAACTCCTTCCACATGATTGAAAAAGCAGAACAGATAGAAATTGTTTCTTAAAATGATCCTACAATGGAATCCAACAGGATTGTTATCATGTCTTAGTGAAGTGCCAGTCAAACAGACCTCCATCTTGTTGGAGGTGGAAGCAATCCCTAGTCAGGACAAAGAACTATGGTGGAATTATCTGATATATGCAGACAATTTTGTTCACATACCAAAACGTATAGCAGAAGGTTGAAATGAGAGGAAAGAAATTAGAAGAACTGAAGGGTTTGGAAAAGGACAAGCTGGAGTCAAAACGGATTCCGATTGGGCTTAAAATTATTTTATGATGATTGATCTTCAATCTCCACAACTCTCAATAGTACGTAACAAATGTTTAGAATTATTGGATGCAAAATTTTATGTTAGAAATGAGGATGGGTAACGGGCAATATAAGTATAATTAAAACTGTGGGGTTATGGAATCCATAAAATAAATCTTTCATGACTTTATGAAGGAGCTTCATGTGGGTCTTTGAATAGTAAGATGGGCTGAATGTTGGTTTTGTAAAAGAAACAAGGGATGTTTGAACGAAAGAGCGTCATAGGAGGAGTACAACTCATTTGAAAATGGAAACATATTTAGGTACGAATCAGAGATGTAGAGGAGGCAAACATTTAGTGGACTTACCAGATGAGCAAATAAAAATAACCCCTTGAGGAAATTTCTTTTTGTGGAGTTGTTCGCATCGATATGTATGAGAAAATCAACTCTGACATGTAATGAAGTGACTCATGTTGCAATAATTCTTACGTGAAGCAGCACGTGGGGGAGTTACAAGGGAATTTTCACTAACCACTTCCCAACACACCTAATCGGTGCCTTTGGTGGTGGCTTAACTGTGGCTAGTCAATGTGGTGTTATGAGGATTGGGAGAGCGAGTTGTGAAAAAGGGAACAAGACCAAAAGCCTCATTAACATTTACATTTGAGAAGTTCATACCAGTTTTAATGAAAATAATGCCAATGTTGATGGGTTTAAGGAAGGGAGCCAAAGGAACCATCTCAAGAACTACCTTCCCAACATGATAACTTAGTATATATCAATAAATTCGTGTAGAAGAAGGGTGGTCAAGGGGGGATTTTAAAATGTTTGACCAAAAGTCATAATTTTGTGAAAGCTGACACAATTCTTAGGCAGGTGTCTTTTAGTCCAAGCAATAGATATGGGAAACACGTTTGTATATGCTAGTATTAGCTAATGGCCTGGTACAACACTGGATTAATAATATGTATGGTCGTATATCCTTGGATTAATGGAAATATTAACACGAGGTAGATGCTTGAACAACAGGTTTCAATGTCATACGGGCCACATGTCATTGATTAGGTGGTCAAGCTGCTAACTGTTAAGCGTGCATACATCTCCATGATGCTTCCATCCATGATGTAAAATATATTTGAATTAGTTTATGAAAAGCGCCTCACAACGTTAGAAAGTTTATCGAGTTCAAGTAGTATGCACAAATTCTATGTCTAATGGAGATTTCCAAAGCATATCAGATGAAATTTAATACATTTTAGAAAAATGATGAAATACATAATGAAGCATGCTGCTCACAAACATAAGAAGGACACCAAGTTCCACATTCATGATACGACTATTCTAAGCTCAAACAAAGGCAAATGGAGAGATTGGACAATGCAAAGATTTTTCATTACACAGCTTTTCCTTCCTAATAGAATGGTTATCCATGCATCCATATACATCACCTAGCTAAACATATATCCAGAATTAAGAGAATAAATTTCTGGAATAGATCTGCACCCGCTTTGACCAGTCAAAGAGTTCATAATGTGCATAGTCAAAGATATCCTTCCATATTGTGAAAAAGAAAAATTGAAAAGATAATTTATCAACTTCCAGGGCTAGTACACTTTTGCACGCACATACTTGGAGCTTTACAAAAACTTCCGGATGTCAATGAAATAATCAATGGTTTCTTTAAGAAGCTTTCAACTATGCATTAAAACAAGAATGTATATTGCGACCAAAAGATGGGGACAATTTACATCTTTGACATGCACGAGTTTGCAAAATTTGTGTGAGCATTCTGTTTCAAGTATTCTTCACTAAAAATAAACCATATCATTTTTTATAAGTGGAATGTTTGCCATTAGAATTTATATTCAATATATTTTTAGAAGTGTTTTAAAAGATTAATAAATTTATTGAATGTTCAAATGCACCAACACCAAAACTTATCCATATTTTAAATACTAATTAGTCTATTGGTTGTCAGTGCTAAACTTTTCTATTTGTACACCTCAACGTCTTGAAGATTTTGACTGTTTGATGGATCTTTTGAAAGAAACCTCTCATGAAACGATGTAGAATAAGTCTCTAGACTATAATATTCAAGACAATAAGTATGCCTTAGTTTTACGTCCGATTTTATACATAAGTGCTCGACTGTAACGGAACGGACGGAATCCTTGGCCAACTAGGCCAAAACCGCGGTGCTTGAGGGTCTCCGACCCTCAAGCCATCCCATCCGCCCCCCCACAGGCTAGGGACTCCGTGCGAGCCACGTCGGACCCGGCCGTGTGCTACACTCCCCCCTGATAGGAGTGAGCCGCCCTCGGCGTCCGCACGTCAGACTCAAATCCCGGCGCTCTGATACCAATGTAACAGAACGGACGGAATCCTTGGCCAACTAGGCCAAAACCGCAGTGCTTGAGGGTCTCCGACCCTCAAGCCATCCCATCCGCCCGCCCACAGGCCAGGGACTCCGTGCAAGCCACGTCAGACCCGGCCGGGTGCTACATCGACATATATAATAATTGTTACTTATTTAAACTTACTACTTGATCCAAAAAACTCAAATTTCTCTTTGAAGTTTACACTTTTTTATTCGCTTGCTTTGGATGATATGCATCTTGTGGTGCATTTCATCTACTTTTGGGGGGCAAAAATATCACCTCCTTCACTAGAGGAAGGCAAGGTTTCATCTTAGTTTTTTTCTAATACCTCAGTTACCCTTCGAGGCCATTTCTAGGTATGAATACTTTATTTCCATGTAAAGGGGGGTAAATTCAACCTATAAGTATAACCTCTTACAACTTCTTTCTGACTATTTATCTAGCTTGGGTGATTATGTAACCATTTGGCCAACTATTCAACTACTTGTAACCTCTAAGGCAATTGCTCCCAAGGAGGTTCTTCCTAGACTTCTTAAAGGGGCACTGATAAATTATTCTAATGTACCACCAAATTCCTTGAGGTCAAATTCAAGTTATGTTATTTTATCTACCTTGAGCATTTGCTTCTCTAGCCTAGCTTTTGACACCACACGGTAGTACCCTATGATGCACCTCATAAAAGGGCATGAATCTCTTTTAGTTAAAGCTGCTGATAATGCAAGTTGTCCACAACAATTCTGGCCCTCACAATTGTTCTTTAATTATCTAGGGCAAATTCCACATGGCTCCATAATACACACATTCATCTATTCATTTGTTTCATGATCTTGATCATACATCTATATTTTCACAAAAAAAATAAAAATAAATCTCACATTGCACAAACAATGGCCCGCCTCTCCGATTCCAGTACAAATGTACCAATCCACATTTTGCAAAGTTTGGCATTTCTAAGGTTTCTAAGTGCTATTCTATGCAAATACCATCCGCTATGTGTTACAACTTGCTCCACATATTAGTAGAAAACATTTTTATAAAGTTTTCAATATACTAAAGGTAACTAGGAAGTTAAGCCAGAACATTTGAGGACAGATAATGTAGACGAAAGGAAACATAAGAACATTATAAGATACACTAAAGTTTTTATTGTAATGTGGTCAGCCAAATGTACATCTTTGCTTTCCAGTGATTTCTTCTCACCATGTTGGTGGTAGACGATTGAAGCCGCAAAAATACAAGGGCATGCCAAAACAATTGCCTTCAGTGAGCTTCCTTTGTTTTGGTTCATAATCAATTGGTAGATGACATTAATCCTCTTAGTTTGTGTTCATGTACTGAATGCCTTCCACAATTATGAGCTCCTTCATAGTTTTTGTCCTACAAATGCAACCTCAACATTAAGAATGCAACATTGCGATAGGTAAGAATGATGATTTTGGTCTCCTTCCATGTTGAAGAAGAAGGGAAACTCAAATGCTTTGTTTCTCTCCTTTGTGAGTGAAGTATTGTACACAAATAATTACATGCCTTACGCATGCAAGGGAGAATCTTAGTTAGCAGATGTCCAACAAAAGGCGATGTAGGAGACCCATGAGTAGCCTTCCTGCCATCCTCCAATCACATGGAAATGGCTTCACCTTGACAACACTTGCACCATAAGGAAGTTGAAATATACAAATAGCATCCTTCTAGAGTGAGATTCAACAAAACTCTCACTATTTTTGTTCTCATAAAGGTTATTCCTTGTTTACGATGTAATATTGACAAAAATAAATGAATATTCCACAAACCCATCCTTTTATAATGTATTTACCAAGATATACAACAAATTCCACATGCAAATGGGAACAATGTTAACTCAAATAAATAACACCAACGTTTTTATTAAAAAACGAATTTGGAGTTAATTTTTTTATTACCAAAAGATTATTGCCATGAATTTTTAATATCTTGCATTTCAGGTTTCAAAAATTTAAATTTAATAAATTTCTATTTCAATTCAAGCCATTGATTTTTATCGCAATTCTTGTAGTTATTTTTAATGTACACATGCATCTCTTACATTTTTTCATTAAATGCAAAATAAAACTATTCTTGATCTTCATTAGAAAAATGTTACTTCACGTTCTTAGAGATAAAGGCTAGTGAGGCATGTAAAAATACCATGTCCATTCTATAATTAAAAGCATATTTGTTTCTAAAATAAGCAAGATAATTATAAGAAAATATGAAGATAGTTTCTAGTTTGTAGTGAAGTAAACATTATCTACAAGAATGAGTTCGGTGACAGTAAATGATACAATTATTATTCTAATGTCACATTGAGGAGGCTTCTGGATTTAAATGTGGTTGCTTTTTTATGACGTCAAAGCCGACTAGAGAACACAAATTTTCTAAAGTTGACAATGAGTTGACAGAATCTGTTCACATTGAATTCATTAGAAAAGTTGTTTGCCAAATAGATCAGATGCCCATATAACATAGTGTGATCCTTATTTGCATAGTGAGGGCAAAAGAACCTGAAAGGCCTTCTATGAAATCATGCTCTCTTGTAGCATGCATCGACGGTCGATTAAGAGAAAAAGTGCATGGATACATCGCTCCCACATGAAAATCACGAGGAAGTGATGACCCTTTTGTTTTGACACACAAACCCAAAATCAAACTTGGATTTACATGAAAAAAACAAAGGGTTCATTTCTCCCACGCAATCGATTGGAAAAACCCTTTTTCCATTTTTGTAATTGTTCTATTCACGGAAACCCATTCATTTAACATCAAAACCTCAATCAAACCTTACTCCAAATTACATCTAGAGTTGTAGGGTTCTAGTTTAAGACCTGCTCCTGCTCGGCCCTACAATAGCAAAGCCTAGGAGGTTCCCTTACAATGCATGGGGTGTCTTGAATCCTGTTGAACTTTGGAAAAAGTTCCCACGGCTAGTATCAGAAACTCTTTAATGAAGGGGTCTGTGATACTAGTAAGGGGAGCCGAATGCCATGCGTTATCGACGCATGTGATGCAGCGAAGATGCATGGCATGGCCCCTTATGGTTTTAGTGGACAAAGGGTAGCTAGGGTGTTTTTTTCTCGACGAAAAAATCGGATGAGCTATAACGTGTTTAAGCTTTTGCTTGGGGCATCCACCCTCGCTTATGCTATCGTGTTAAAGTAGCAAACGTTTACTGTCGTTTGGGTTAGCTAGCCTAGTTCAGTCCTCGCCTTCTGCCTGTACGTACTTCTTGCGAGACGTACGTCTACTTACACTCTGAGTTCGTGGGACACGCTCGACGTTCGCCCGAGCTGTGTCACATGTGACTCGCGTGGTTCACCACACGATGTGGCAAGCCACGCGAGACCTGGGGTGCGACCCGATAGGGGTCACGCACCCAGGCCTCTCGACTTCACTTTTCAATTCAACGAACGTAATTTTGCTCTCGATCTATCCTCGATCTCTCTAAGTCCTCAACTCTTCGATCCTCCCCTCACAACTCTCGAGAGCGCCCCCCCCCTCAGAGCTCTCGAGAGCTCTCCCCCCTCACAACTCTCCAGAGCTCCCCGTCTCTCACAAGATAAGCGGGACAGTTTGTCCGGCGACTAACTCTCGAGTCACCACACCACCCGCCTCTTCCACTCTCCACCGCCTCTCTCTCCCCGCTCACCTCACCCTCATCAACATATAGATATAGATATAGATATAGATATAGATATAGATATAGATATAG
>SZWC01012556.1:42642-81850 GCA_023375785.1 Penium margaritaceum | reverse complement strand
ATCTATCCATCCATCCATCCATCCATCCATCCATAAATCCAACCATCCATCCATCCATCCATCCATCCTTCCATCCATCCATCCATCCATCCATCCATCCATCCATCTGTTTATCTATGTATCTATCTATCTATCTATCTAACTGTCTATCCATCTATCTATCTATCTATCCATCTATCTAGATATCTATCTATCTATCTAACTATCTATCTATCTATGTATCTACCTATCTATCTGTCTATCTATCTATCTATCTATCTATCTATCTATCTATCTATCTATCTATCTATCTATCTATCTATCTATCTATCTATCTGTCTGTTTGTCTATCTACCTATCTATCTATCTATCTATCTATCTATCTATTTATCTATCTATGAGTATATCTATCTTTCTATCAATATATGCATCTATCTATCTTTCTTTTAATCAATGTATTTATCTATCCATTCTTCAATCATTACATCTATCTATTTACCTATCTATGGTTGCTCCTACGCTATAACAACGTGATAGGTAGTCACTTCACCATCCTTCAGGGAAAAACGGAGGCCCTATGACAAGAGGTTTAATGAGTCACAATGGAGCAATCTCTACAAGAGTGGTTCATCCAAGAGCTCTATAAGGCTATGTAAGAGGTGCAATTCGTAATTGAAGCCTAGGTTGTTGACAAAAGAACATGCAATATGAGGAAAGGGGAGCATGATGGGAGGCTATAAGGGGATGAAAACCCTTATGCAATTTTACACTTGAAGCATTGAATTAACACCAAAGGAGAAAACAAGAACTCGGAAATGCCTAGACAATGTAGTGGATGCTAACAAAGAGGTGTCTCAATAAAAATGAAGAGTTGCAAATAGAGTGGCACAATTGAAGGGAGAATTTACAACAAAGTGGGAGGATGTGAAGAGGGGTTGAAAGAAAAGGATCATTGGATGATGATAGGACTCACAAACAGGGGATTGGTGGATTATTCATGGAGACAAAAGATGGCGAACATGCACTAAACTTTTAAAAGTGGACTGAGGTTTGGGAGGGGGTGGATAGAGGAGACGAAATAAGAAAAAAGGTCCTAGAGATTGTAGGCCATAGCATTTAAGAAATTGGAAAGAGCGGAGGGAGTGGGGCAAGAGAAAAAGCATAATGGACAATGGGCATGGACAAGGATGGTGATGATGTCAGGAGACGTAATGGAAAAAGGGACAGGCATAAGATGAGGAGGAGGGGAAGAAAGAGAAGGAAGGTAAAGACATCCATCAGAACAAAAATGTAGAAGAGAAAGCAAGGGTCTACTTGCCAAAGGTGAAAAAGAAGCCAACATTGGCCATGGGACCATGGAGACATGGCGAGGCCCACCAACCTCACATGGTTTTGAGGATGGCAACGAAAAAGAGGAAGAGAATAAAATGATTGAAGTAAGATAATTTAGATGAAGGAGAGCCACACAATGCAAAAGGAATTCTACCACTACAAAGGGGGTGCAGGTTGTCAGCAAGAAAAGAGAGGCACGCGCTCACGAGTAAAATCTATCGTTAAGCACCCAAGGGATGGGCATTAACGAGAAAGTGGTAGTGCCACAAAAGCAAGGGGGACATGGGCACCATCATAAACATCATTTGAATAACATATTGGTATTAAGAGCATGTGGAAGAATTGTAGTCACCCAAAACAATGACGACTACCTCCGTAGTTGAGGGACACACATAAGGGTATGACCGGCCATTGTGCACAAGGCAGGAAGGGAAACCTACATGTTTTAAAAGTGATGGAAGTCAAGTAAGGAATGACACTAAGAGAGCATAGAATGCAGGAGGGGGGTTTCCCTTATGGTAGGGCCCACTGTGGTGGTGTCCATAGACGAGATGTAGGCATATTCAATAGAGTAATTGAACAATGAGTGAACACATTTCCTACTCACTTAGGGGCTCGTGCTTGATAACGGCACTCAAAGCATTCAAGTATTTAATACAATAAGGGGTAAAATGACAATCAATGTGACTCACCATACATGGAGAGAGATTATGAGTGGAGATCATATTTATTATGTGCAAGAGTGTCAAGAGTGGCTAATGAGGAGGGGGTCACTAGTTATAGCTTGAATTCACAAAGAGAAAATCCTAGGGATGGAGAGATGCAAGTTCCATTGTTAGAGGAAAAAAAAAGGCATCCTACACAATAAGAGGCATAGTGGATTCAACACACGCAAGGGCAAAACATTTGGTAAAACTTAGACCAACGTGAGGGGGATTAAAACCATGAGGAAGAGTCCTTTTTTCAAAGAGATTCATGAATAAAGAAGGAAGGAGGTCGAGCGGATGGAGAAGGAAATCCATTAGTAGATAAAGATTCATTGCTGCAAAAATTGTAAAATTGTGACAATGAGAGTGAACTTGAAGATCTCAAGAGCAGGGAAGTGGGTGCAAGCATAAAGGTGGAACATCCTTTGAGAGCTGTTTTTTATGAAAATACAAAAGAGGAGGACTGAGGGAGGGGAGGCGTGCCCAAAGAACAATACACAAGATAAAATCTTAAGCAAGGTCAGATGGCAGACAAGTGTAGGGAGATTAACAATGGTAAGAGGTCGTTGAACTAGAGTACTGTGGTTGAGGTGAAGTTGTGGTTGAACAAGAAAATAGTGAAACCATCATTGCCCACCTCCACGAGAGAAGGCTTGTGACAAAAATTATACAAGGGATCAGAAGAGGAGTGTACGATGCCACCATAATGGAAATTGGTCCAAGATGGTTGGATGCAGCTTAAAAAAGTGCTTAAAGAAGGCAGAAGTTGGAGGGGGCTAAGAAGTGTATGCATGCAATAGCATTTGGTAGTTAAAGGCATGGTTGAAGAGGAGAGTGGCATGAATTGCAAGGAGCATCGATAACAATGGGTAAACAAGTTAAAGGAGGGCTTAAAACATGCTGAAAAGTTTTTTACACCCCTTTTCTACTCACCAATCCTTATGGATGCGTTGGATTTAGTGCAGGTAAGAATGAAAATGCCCCTTTGAATGTGTAAATCACACTCCAAGGGTACTTTAGGTCCTCCAATACTCAAGAAAATACTGAATATCACCCTCGAGATTTACCCATAGCATTAGCGTGTCTCAAACGCTAACTAGGTGAGATTCTTGGTCATGCAATTCTTAGCGGGAGAGTGGAAGGAGCTTTGGAAAGGGGCTATTATACTATCATGCAAGGAAATGCATTCACCACAACGACGTACCTTGTGCCAAAAAGTGGAGGAGATGAGGGAGAAACAACTACATGGGCCTTTGACTGAGTTCCACTCAAGTAATACCTTCTTGGCATGTCATGTCTTGGACAAAATCTCAATTGCACCAAATTCTCCTCAGTTCTTGGTGAAGGTGCATGTGAAACACTAGGTCAAATATTGGAAAAGAAAAACATGGGTAGAAGAGATACCTTGGCCAGCTTTTGCAAGGTTCTCATATGTAAAAGGGGTGCCGAGGGCTCCATTTAAGAGTTGTAAAGATTTGAAGGTTGATTTTCAAGGCTATTTCTACACCAACTTTGAGAAATGGTGATGAAAGACAAGAATTTCATCAATGTCGTATTTATGTCAAGGACATCTCCATGGTTCACACTTTAGAATTTGTGCTTCCAATCTGGTGGCTTTTGATTCTATAATTTCCACTCTTATGGAGAACTCAAAACATTTCTAGTCACATGTAACACACATTTTCATTTACTATGATCTATATATTTGTCTATGAATTTATGTAACCTCATGTGTAGATTTATCTATCTATTCATCTATCAATGTATCTATATCAGTTTTGTGCTTGTTATTTGACTCTATCTTCTAAGGTTATGATAGATGATGTTACGCTATTACAAATGGGTCAAATGCATGTCATTTTCTTCAATAGAGATACATGGAAAACTTTCTCGATAGACATGGATATTTCACATCAAACGTAATCCATATAAGAAAAAACATCTACATATTTGTAATGGTTGCAATAGATACAGGAAGACAGAGAAAGGAGATGGATTTTACGTATTTTTTACACCAAAAGGAGCAAAGATAAATATTCTTCCTTTGTGAGGACAATTTTTGTGCCTTTTGTAGAGATGTTTGCACACTTTTTTCAACTATGTGTAAGAGGGTCAGATATCTTCTGACGACCAAGTAAGTCTAGTAGTGAATGCCGATGCGGATAGGAAACTGCCCTTACAACTTGGAGGTTATTTCACATGAAAGTATGGTGACCGTGCTAAAACCCTTGCAACCACAGTGTTCATGGCCTAACATGGTGTTGTGCCCTTGGATGGTGCAGATTGTGTCAGAGCATTGAGCTAAGCTTTGATTTTTTGTTGTTATTTTGTACCATAATTTTACTTGATAGCAAATTAAACTACAAGTTATGTTTCAATTTTATGCTTTCACACTTCGGTGCATAGGGATAGTATGCTGGGCAGCAGCAAAGACCATTTGTTGCATAAGAGCACGCAGTGACTGTTAGTACATGCTCCAAAAACCCAACGAAGGGATTCCTTAGCCCTATTTTCCAGTTAATTATCTCAGTTTTATGTTGAATGAGGCCATCTTGAAAATGTGTGAGAAGTATCTTTTCATTAAGCCTACCATTTTTCAAGGTGTTATAGCCGCTCGTTTTCATGGATGTTTCACCAATCAATCATTGAGATAGCATGGTGACCGAGAGTACTTTTGTGTTGGAAGAGGATGTCTATTTGTTCATTTATACGTTGTTGTTCGAAGTTTATGTAGTACATCTATCGACGCTCTTCGTAGAGTTTGCTCTAAAAAACTGGTGACATTTGGCATAGTTTAATCTTCTTCGGGAACCCGGCACTAATGAGTCATAGATGTCGGTCTTCGGAAGTACAAGACGAGGTTTTCTGCCGTCACGGATTCGTTTTTGGCAACGACCGGAAAGAATCCGTTCTTGTTATTTTGAATGGCAATCCTACTTTTGGACATTCAACCTCTGAACTTGTGGTTTCAGGTCGGGAAGTGGTTAAGGATATCATTTCGCTCAAAATTTCTGCTTGCGTGCCGCTCAATGTTTGTGCATCTTGACGAGATCCGACAGGAGTGCGACGTCGTTGTCCCTTCTACCCGCGACGACTTCGTCCTGGCCATGTAAGCATGGCTGTCGACAACTAAGGGAACGAGGGATCGACAGAAGGTCGGGCTGAGGGGACGATGTTGATGGGCCAGAGCGTCACGTTCGCAAGGGAAACGGCAGGAAATCAAGGGCCACTTGGTAGCGCACTTCCTTTCAGTCGTATTCATTTTGTATAAAAGGTCGTATTCTGTCGAGTCCTTTTAACCTTTAGGGTGCGCCTGGTTGTCGCTGAAATCGGTTGTTGGACGCTATCGGACAGTTCGTTGGGCACTTTGTTGAAGGACATGAGTCCACGAATTGCAGGCCGCCTAGCAGTCATCATAATCGCCGGTCAGAAGACTCGCGCAGCCGGTCAGGTCCTGGGCGTCTCTTCCCGAACGCGGACGCATGTCGAGGTTCCAACTATCGATTTTCGCACGTGATTGGTGGAGATGGGGATTGTTGGGCCGATTCCGTTCAGTCATCCNAGGGCCCGCTAGGATTGTTGGAGGAGGGCAGCTTTGAGTTTATCCGGACGTATCAACGTGGAGTGCCGAGCTACGCAACCTAGACAACTTTAAGGCGAAAGCCACGCGGACAGGAAGTTGCGGTCATCGCTGAAATCGATCGTTGAGGAGCCCCAACGACCGATTTCAGCGACAACCAGGCGCACCCATAGTGGCTCCTACTTGCACCCTTGTTGCCCCAGCTTAACCGTCGAAAGCGCAGGAGCTGCGCCATTTCTCTTTACGATTAAACCACATCGACTGGTGAAGTTTCTTTTCTCGCAGAGAGTACACTCTACGCTGAGAGACGCCAATCTCAATCGACGTCGAGTGAGCGTCTATCCCTACCCCCAAGGTGATGGACAACGCTGACATTTTTCGCGGACCTCGTGGCTGAAATGTCGGTCAGATTTCTGAACGTGAAATGTGAGCAGAAAACCGCCAGGGAAACTTCATTGAGAACGTGCTGTCTTTGCAGATGCGCACCCACAGTTTTAACCCTTCAGAATGCTGCGTAACATTTCCAGTCTTGCCGTGGCTGGCAAACTATGAGTGGGAATGCGTGTCCCACTAACCCACTTCCGGACGGTGATTTCCGGCTCTCCCGGAAATTCAGTGCCGGAAAAGTTGGCGAACCTGCGGCGGTTTAACCACTTTCGCGCCTGTCCGGATGACCGCGCGCTCCCTATTTTCCTCTGCACGCGTTAATTTTTAAAAGCGGATGGACTCTTCGCACGAAGTGAGAGCAAGTGCGATGGACATGCGACTGGACGTGGAAAACGTCCGGTCGCCTAATTCGACGTCGCGGTTTTTCCTATTCCTGCATGTCCGGATACCCAATCGAACCCTCCTATGCCCTTCTCCGCATGGATCTGGACGTGAGCGCTGAAACCCTAGCTCGCTGCCGTACTTCGCACCGTTCACTCCATTTCTATGCCTTAAAACAGAGGCCCTCATTTCTGCGACCTCCATAATCGGGGGGAAAGAAGTGAAAGGATGAAGTCTGATGCTTCCGGCCAATGACATTGTACAATAAAGATTGGTGACGCTAAATTTTTGCCGTAGATTGCCTATCTCCATCACAATGCGTGGGTCGTGGATAGTGCACTGAACGTGATTCCATGCTCCTCATCGACGGTTGCGATGTACGACAAATAAATGTTGGCGATGGGATGTCGAACGAGCCCTAAAGGTAAACTCTTCAAGTTGTACCAGCTTTTCAATGTGCCCACCTCGGTGGAACATATGTCCGCCACCCACTTTGCGAGTATCCACTGAAAGCCTTTCACGAAGTGGGTGGGTGAATCAAGAAGTGGGTGGGCAAAACCACTCACGCATATTCGCCGTTTCCCAGCCTAGACATCTATCTCTTCGGCCGTCGCTACCTCCTGGATCCTCACGATGTACATCTCGCCCTCCCTCGACTCCTGACTCGACTCTGCAATTTATTGGAATGTCACGTGTGTTCACTTCCTTTCCGCTGTCGTGTTTCCGACGTCAGCACGACATGAGCTCACCGGAGGAACCACTATTGCAGACAAGGTCCATTCATTGAACCTGAGGGCCGCTGAGAGCGGCGGAAGAGAAAAGGTGACTGTGACCGGACGCGACGTCGTGGCCCGTGGGTGGCGGCTAGGGATGGGTGAGTAAGAACATGATCAAACCCAACCTACTTCATGACATCAGCGACGTGTTCTCTGGGAAACTTCTTAATCTGGAAGGTAGTGAAACAGATTCTTCCAATAGATCCTGTGATACACATTATTGAAAGGGAAGAAAGAGAAAAGTGGTATCAATACTGAATGTGTAGAAGGAAAAACCAATGTATTTCACCATAAATAGGCATCTCCATCCATGTAAGTAAAGGTGGCTGAATTGCGTCACCAATTTTTTCATGAAAACTCCAGCCGACACTTAAAAAATGCGTCTTTGCAAACCTAACATAACCCCGAACCCATCCGTTGTCCTAAATCCAATCTTGAATGAAGCCTGTGGAAAAAGAGTAGGTGAAATCATGGGTGACATACGCTCATGTTCCCAGTCACCTCATTCCACCTATCATAATGCTTTGTCCCTTGTTTTTCCCAAGCAACAAGCGCACCCCAAATACCAAGGTCGGGGCTAGAAAGGGGGTTACGATACACCGTCATCTCACCCACCCACTTTGTGCCATTAGTTTTTCAGGATCTTTGAAGTTTCATGCCTCAAAACTAAGGAAAGCAACCCCTTATATACATCTACTTTGCTCTTCTGTGGTGAAAATGAGAATATGACGTCTGCAATTCTTTTCAATCTCTTTGGTGTTGTCAAGCGACACTGACCCCAAACATCACTTTTTTCAATCGGAACATTCTGGACACAAACGTCTTCTATGTGTCAATCATGCTATGACTACATGTGCAATACCCATCTCGAGTGCAGCTTGTAATTGCCACAACCGTTTGTCGTTTGTTGTTTTGGTGGACAAGGTAAAGAAATTGACACGTTTTTTCACTCATTTTTTTCCTCTTTGGTTTTGTTTTTTTTTATTCAACTAAATCATTGATCGGACATCTAACATACGTTCAAATATTGATGAAATGCTCCAACTGAAGGATGACATGTCGTTTTGTGGACTACACTCCTTGCAATCAACATCATCGTGTCCATTGGGTTGATAGCCATGTGTCATCTTGAACTTATCTTCATATTTCCATCACATCCTCGCACATGCCGCAACATTCTTGTGGCCGCCGACTCCCCGCCTCCTTAATGAATTACCAAAGAACATTTTAAAAATCCATGAAGCTTCCGTCTCTTACTTCGTGACCTTTGGGTTGCTCTCGCCCGATACTATTTCCCTCAACGAACACGCCCATCCTCTAATGATGGGCATTATTGCCTTCTAATAACATTATCTAAGGCTTTAGCACCTCTCTAAAAGCATCTAGTCAAACTCAATGAGAAGAGTTCTATAGTGAAACAAACAACCGTCTAAATCGGTCCCAAATGGTGGCTTGTACGTCCAGCCAACAACTCCATCAAGAACAAGCTGCACCGTTGATGCGAACAAGACAAAATGACACGAATCAAACAGATGTCTAATGTCCAAGTCTATGTCTGCCACTCCTATCCATCAACAAACGCAGCGGGCGGATTAACTCGGGAGTGGATAAGATTGTGAAGTAAATTACCCCTTCCCATACATTGTCGAAAACTCACTAGAATTCCAAGATGTCATCTCTCAAATCCCACAACTGCGTCCCACCCACGGCATATAAGTAGGTGTTATGTTAAGCGGAACGTAAATACATAATATTATGCTAAATAGATCGTGGATGGTGAACATGCAAAGGGTTGCAAACCAAAAGATACTTTTGAGAAACTAGGACGTTTCTTTCATTTGAAACCAATAATTGGAGCAGTTGGATCTATCGAGCACATCTGTATATACTAATAGATATCTGAATGAGGCATACATGATATCTTATGCGCTTAAGTAAAACAACGAGTAGGAAACCGTGTCAAGACATGTTGCTTCAAAAGACTATGTTGAAAAATGGGGGTTTCAAGTATTCTTCAGGCTCGAACATAGAAAAGGGTTTGGCACCAACTCGAAATCGACTAACTTTTGTCAGAATATGAACATCGTTTGTAACATTTTCAACAAAACTTTTGGAAAAGGTCTAACATTTTAAAACCTTATAGAATACAACATTGATGATTGTGATAAGTTATATACACACTTGGCCAAACAACGTAACAATTGGTAGTCTGGCGCATAGTACATGAAGGTTCAAAGACCGATTTTTTCACACACAGAGTTTGGGGACTTGTGGACATTAAGGATGTGACATTTCCTCTCCTCTTGGACGTAGCATCACAGCACAGTATGAGACACATGTCAGTGAAACTAAATTAGACATTGACCTTTTGAGGGACATCCCTTGGGTCATTGTATAGCTCCCACCTGTAGTACAAAGCATCGTAGTCCTACCACATCACCAGGTACTCCATCACTTTCTGTATTCCTACTCACTGGCGTGTCCAATGATACCATTGACAACATAATACGTGCCCTCGTCTCCTTTTTCAATTGGTGGCAGAGGGACACCATTAGGAGGGAAGTCCTAACATGGATCCTGGTAGAGTTTAAGTTGTTTCATGTAATACACAAGATGTACATCCATGCTATCCTGTAGGATGAGCTCTGTGACAACAAGTGGTTCCATCTTTATGATCACAAACCGCCCAGACCACTTAGGTTTGAGCTTCACATAGACATGCCCTTGTCACCTCATGATTATTGAGGTTTGGGGAGTGGGTAGTGACAAATCACTACATGCTCTAGTTAAAAAGGGACGTCCCCTATTGCCGTAGGATCGTTTGTGCCCAGCAAGCGTGCCCTATACACTTGGTTGAGGGATTTGTGGAAGAACAAGTGTGGAGTTTAATCTTGTTAACTGAATGCATTGTACACGGAACAAAAAGGCTTAAGGAACAGCTTAACACTATGCTTTGACATTAATTCTGGCCCTAAACTAGGTCGCAATGCCATGCTAGGTCGTCAAGGGTCTCCACACAGCCACCGTCATAACAGTGAAAGCCTTTCAGGATATTAGGGCATCGTGTTCCATGGCTGACATGCCTTGCCAAACTTAAAGGGGCCTTGGAGGAATGGACCTCCTCCCGGGCAAGGAGAACTTGCCGGGCTTACACGGATCCCGGAGGGATTACCAGCACCATCCTCCACCTAGGCTAGTATGCAAATGCCAAGCTTACAGGGGACTTGGAGGGACCTCAAGTAGATTGTTCAGGAACTTTGATGCTAAGGCATAAATCCTTAAATGTATTATTGGGGATTGTACTGGAGGTAGTTAAGATGATAATCGAGATAGTGAGAAGTTTCAGGGCCTTCACCTCTTATACCTAAGGTCCTGGCAAGATGACCACCTGAACAAGAAGCTTCCTTTAGGCAGTTCAGGTCTCCCACAACCCTTCCCTTTCCTTGAAGAAGCTTCCATACAGTGGAAGCTTCCCTCAAATCTGGACTCTTGATGGCACCTTCATTGCTCTAAGGAGAACCTTCCTCGTTGAGGAAGCTTTGGCATGTCTTTAGGTGAATCTTCACATAAATTTTGTTTACTCATTAAGCCTTCTTATAAGGATCGTTGATGTTTCCATGCTGCAACATCATTCAAATAGGATCCACCTAAAGATTGCACCAAATCGCCCCATGAAGATCCAAGGGTCTGGGTTTCATGCATGGTTGTGGCGATGCTGTGAAGGCCTCTTGTTCATGATGCATGTCGCCTATCTAGTCATTAGCAAGTCCTCTTAACTTGAGAGCATGTACAGTACCGTGTATGTCTCTGCATCTAGAAGCATGTGCTCTCATAATGCACATACTTGTCCACAAGGCCCTTTCCACACTATTCAGGGCTCCTCTCTAGAGAAAATGTCTGTAGCCCAGTCGCGCCGAATCGTTTCATGTAGAAATCCAAAGATGTGTTTAGTTTTATGTGATTGTATAACTGTTTGTGCCATGTTGACACAGAAAACCAGCATAGTTATCGCTCACTCCACCAATCTTCTCCACATTAGTATGTCGCGATGATGGACATGGAACGTGATTTCCGTCCAATACCTGTTGGCCCCTTACTTAGATTTTTCTTGGAACTTGCAAATGACTTAGCACGTCTCATATTCATGAATTTTGATTTATTACAGCTGTGTCTCAATTTTGTCTATTGGTGTGTTGCTCGAACTCTTCAAACTTGTAAGAATAACAGTAAATTTCTTGTGAACACTTCAAATTTGATCCCTCTCCCTTCTCACATGTCACGAAGTTTTATTCTAGATCAACGAGTAATGGCTTGACCACTTTTTCACTACCATATGATTTACGTGGAATTCATAGTACTTGTCTAAGAGTCCCATTGGTATACTCAACACTTAAATCAAGAGATGGAAGGTGGGTGATAGTTGGATCCGTTTTTTGTGGCAAGTCATTAACCCCAACCAAAACATGTAGGTCAATGTCCTATCCCTATTACATGTGTCAAACAAGACAATGTCGTGTAGGTAGGTGACATTGTTTGTGTATCATTCTATTATTCCCTTTATGGTATGCTTCACTATAGATAAAACAAAGTAAAACATCTTCAAGAGTGTGAGGACCACCATAAGGATTGCATCAAACCCCTGTGGTGTGTCTAGGCAACTTGTCACAAAGTCCATGGTGATCCACAATGATGACTTTGGGTTGTCTGTTGTGGTTGAGTCAAACCCTGGGATTTGGTTCATCTTGTCTCATGACATTAGTACACTTTACACATCTTGTTGTAGTTGAAGGTGTTGCTTTGCATCTTGTCACACGAGTTGAACTTTACACTATGTTTTATGTCTTATCTTCTCAAAGTTATTCACCTTTACAAGTGACGTAGCGTAGTCAATGTTTCACTGAATGATCTCCATCCATTGAATCTCCAAAAGACTAATGTGTGGCCAAAACATCATATGATTCGTACACGAAGATTGGTGTGTAGGATACATTATTGGTATTCAAGAAAACTCTACTAAACTTTGAACGTGTGCATGAACGCCAATATTTTTTCTTGTGCACCATGAATTTCACAATGGTCCATGCCACTCTTTTGACGTATGCAACCCATTGTTTCATGTATGACCAATTTCTGCACCCGCCACACTGTGTATCAACAAGTCCGTTGGGAAGTGAACATGGACTGTTCACATAATCCATGTTGTATCACATTGAGCCCATTCATTTTAGCATTATGTGAAGGGGATGGGCATCTCAGATTTTTTGGGCATACACGCATGTGGATATCTTTGAAAAATGTTTGCATGCACAAATACACTTGTTGATACACTAATAGTCAAGTTCGTGAGTCTGGGATGACCAACCATAACTCCATTGTTCCTTGCCATGGCTGCCTCCGAGGAAGTTGTCTCCAATTTCTCCATCAAACACGCCAATCCACATGGTGTACTCCACTGTTAGATTTGTCAATCGTGTGGTTCTCACCAGGGCTAAGGCGCTTCTTACGATAGTTAACTCTTCTTTTCCGCTATCTAACCATCTCCACTTGACGGTCTCACGAGTGAGAACAGATAAAGGAGATAAAATGCTTGGTATTATCATAAAATATAAAGGGTGTTAGCTCAGTGCAATGTCATCGTCGATGTTTGTAGAACGATGTGTAGACATTGTGGTTGGGTAGCGTACAAGAAGTTTGTAGGGTTAAAAAGGGTCTCTAAAAAACTATCAAGTACTTCGGGTACTCGAGGTTCAAGTTTTGAGGAGCCAAAGCCCAAGAAAACATAATGGGCTAGACTCTGGTTTGACTCTAGCCTGGAAAATATCTGTGGCCGGATTCTAGGTAAAAGTAGTGCCGTAATGGAAAATCCATCGCGTCACTCCTCCCCTCTAGTTGGCCGCTAGGGTCCTGTTCCAATGTGGCAATGCCACGCGGAATGATTAGGCTTAGGATTATTGTTTTATGTCCTTGTCCTATGACGACCTTGTCTATTTGTGGAACGGTTCATCTCAGCCAAAATGGCTGCGGTGAGCATTCAAACGCTCTACTTGGACTACACTTTTAGAGGACCTACGTTTTGGGGTTGAGAAGTTAGTCGCAAATCAGCCCACAACTGTTACATTGGTATCAGAGCCAGACTTCTGTGAATATCCTGCTTTTTAGACTCAATCCGTCAGTTAGTTGTGCCTCACATTGATCGCCGACCGTCGATCAAGCGATGGGAACCAGAGAGATTTTGACATCCTCGGCAAAACGTTCTCTGATGGACGGCAACGCTCACAGTTTGAGAGTTAGTTTGAGACCACGTCTGAACGCCGCCCGCCTGACCTATGGAATGGCGACTTTGCTTTCAGCTGACATGAGAGCTTGTCATGACTAAAAAAGAAAGAGAAAAAGTTAAGAGGACTTCGCATCAGAACAACCCTCGCGTGTCCAACAGGCAGAGTGAGGGAGCATCCATTTACTTGACTGGTTCATCGGGATGCCGTCGATGGGAGGGGGGAGGAGAGGAGAGATCTCCTCTCCTCCCCACTAAAGAGGAGGTGATGGGAAAGTCTCCCCATCCGTCCCCCCCCTCCTGCCGTCCATAGCACCCAAGGGGAGGAGAGGGACGGACTCCCTCTCCCTCTCCCCCCCCCCTCCCCCTCCCATGGCGCCGCCAGCGTCAAAGGGGAGGAGAGGGGCGAGATTCCCCCCCCCATGATGCCAACGGTGGTGAAGGGGAGGAGAGGGACGGACTCCCTCTCCCTCTCCCCCCCCCCTCCCCCTCCCATGGCGCCGACAGCGTCAAAGGGGAGGAGAGGGACGAGGAGTTCCTCTCTCTCCCCCCCTCCAGCGGCGATGGTGCCAAAGGAGAGGAGAGGGACGAGAGTTCCTCTTCATTCCCTCACATGGCGCCGATTGCGCCAAAGGGGAGGAGAGGAACGGACTTCCCCTCCCCTCCCCCATTGGCATGGACAGCGCTGAAGGGGAGGTGAGGAACGAGAGTCCATCTCCCCCCTCTATTCCATGGTGTCGGTTGCGCTGAGGTGGACGGGTGAGGGGAGAGTCTCCCACGCCCTTCCTCCCCCCTCCGTCCATGGCACGGACAACGTCATGGGGTAACTTTGAGGAGAGGCCCCCCACTCCCGTCCCCTCCCATGGCATCGTCTGTGCCATAGATTTACGGATGGGAGCAGCTCCCACCGCTAGATTGGCAAAAAGGAGGGAGACGGGAGAGGAGGAAGCTTCCTCCCTCCTCCCACGTCAAGCGGCGGAGGTTCCCCCCCAGGAGTAGAAAGGCCACAATTGGAGCAGATTGTTCCGTTGGTGATGAACGCGCGAGTGGCGCAAACGGTTGATGCCGGCCTTGCGAATGGGTGGTCAAATGCTCAATTCACATGGAAGAACTTTTCCTTTTCCAGGAGACCTGGTGGCTAGCCCATAGGAAGGAGACAACATTCTCCCTTGAACCCGGTTTTGACCACCGTATAAAATGGTAAGGAGCTTGGTCTGAGCTCTACACAATATCTTAGAATTCTCAAATATTGTTTTAAAACATTTTCCTATTCATGGAAAATGGGAAAACCGTTTGTTTTCCAAACAGACAACCAAGGGACACTTGGAAGATCCCAAGCATGAAACGAAAAAAGGGGACACTTGACGTGCAAAATTTTGGTTCATTCTTCATGAATCCTCACACCGAGGAAATCTATGTCAACTTTGTTAAAAAATGTTTGAAACAGTGAAAACGTTTGTGATCGAACCCGAGTGTGTGGTCAAGTTGATCATTGGCTTTGACGCAAAAATCTGAAAGCCCTGGTTGAGCTTTCCCAAAAATCAGCAGTCTTGGTTTTCTGTTTCTGATCCATCTGAAGCACAAAGGGAGGAAAATTGACAATCTTCCATGTCGTGAATGAAATCCACTTGGAAATTATTCAAAGCAAGAAATTTAGCACCGGCAATGGCTAATTTCTTGTGAATTAACCTCGTAGTTTGGGGTACTTTGTGACAAAATCGGGAGGGTTGACAGTTAAAAAGTCATGTCATGGCTCAATATTGGATGTACATGCGCTACACATTTTTGTTTACGCAAAACAAAGACTACAATGTGCACCAGGATGCAAAACCACAATGGTGACGTGCATCGAGACAAATCATCAATGAAGAATAATGAAAGTACTGAACGTGCTACGCCCACACGACGACTCACCTACTTGTCGCAACAAGAAAAAAATGTACAGACTGTACAAAACGAGTGTTGATTGCACAATTACATGAGCATCGATTACATCATTGACGTAAGTGCCGATTGCACTACGAACAATAGCAAAGGTGCTAGTTGTAGAAATTTTATCGGCATTGAACACACCTTTGGAAAAGTGCCAGTTGCACTTCCATCATAGATGCCGAAATCATCGGTGATGCTAGTGCCAAACGCACTGCTCATAGTCAACAGAGATATAACCGAAATGAATGCAGATTGAGTATCCACATGGGTGTCGATTACACCAAGGAAATTGGGTATTCTTATTTGTGAGTGGATGTTGACAGAACAAGAATTTGAGTGCCAATCGCACTAAACACACACGCAATGGTGAAAATCCTTGCACAAGGGTCGAGCGCCCAGAAAACTGGCAAGTGCCGGTTGCACTGGGAGCATCGCCAACATGGTAGATGCCATTGTAGCATTCACGCGACTGACAAATGCACAATCCCCCATGAGCGTTGAATGCACGGCCGACGGGTGCATCAGTTCAATCAACATGAGTGTAGAATGCACCATTGTTGTGGACACTAATTGCACGATTGACAAAAGTTGCGGGTTGCACTTCTGTGATGGGTGCCAAATGCACCACTGATATGAGTGTAGAACGCACGATGGCCATGACTTTTGAGTGCACTAGCGATCTTAGTGTTGATACGTTATGAGATGCCAATTGCACCGGTGACATGGGTGCTAATCGCACCCCGTTATATCAACTAGCAAAAAGGAGGCAACCGTTGCCTCATCGTGCTAGCTTGCGACGAACCACCAAATGAAAGCATGTGATCTATGCGCAAAGTGGATATACAGGCAAATGCATCAAGCGCATCATTTGAAGCACCAAAACACGTATTCTGACGTTTCTAAGGCATCTCGATAACGTCAAGGATGGTCATACTTTCAAATTCTTCACACAGAGAATTGACAGGCATGTCCGGAAACAATCACGGACAGCAATGGTTATCAGATGTATGCCCAAACAGCGTAACAAAACACAACGGTCTCGACCGTCACCAACAGTGGTGATCGTTGGAAGTTGAAAACTATGCCTTGCTGATAGCAGCATGGGAAGGTCCTTCCAACAGAATTACAGACCAAATTTTAATGGATAAATCGTGTGCGACGAGGAAGATCTCCTCAAATTTTGACCTTGCTAAAGGGGGATGCACTCCTCAATATTCATTGATGGAACATGCTAGAAAAGCCCAGTCAGTTGAGCCGAGTTCCAAAACATGCACGGTTTGCGTGGCTGTAGGAGGTCACAGTGCATGACCAAGTGCTAGAGACAACCCTCTTCTGATTAGGTCAAGGTGTGCGATTCACACCATTGTACTTCAGCCACGTGAAATTGGGTAGAGAGCAAGCATAGAAAATGTGTGCGACATGCCCAAAAACCTTATCCATTATCTGTTGGTGCATTGAACATGGCATCAAGTTATGGATAAGTGGGACAGACGAATGATCACAACGGTTTTATGAAACTTGAACAAGCTGACAATAATAGCTTATGTCTTCGATGAACATGGCGACATCATTTCACCAAACAAGTAGTTTGGTGGGCGCAGGACACGTGCTACGACAATTGCACATCCCATTGCAAGACAATGTTCAAAGGTGAATGTGGTCATTTCATGACTAAGTCCATGTCATGACTATGCGATGAGATGGACCTAGTCTGTTAGCACGCCGACTTTGATCCTCGAGGATTGCTATCATTTTGCTTATACACAACGTGGCATGTTGTGTGCATCACCAGTCATGGTTGATGCAAACATTGGTCCGTGATTGAATACGACGCTTCAATAAATTCTCGATGGTGAAATGATTGATACCCTCTCACTCGATGATTGATGGATACAAATCGAGGTACCCGACCGGTACTGAGAATAAAATGAGTGTACTCACAACCCTGTTCAGAAGACAAGAATTATTGTCAATGGGGGTTGTAAATGCGCCAGAGAGGGACGAAGACTATTCGATGGGTCCTCAACGATTTGACATGCCACACTGCGGTGGTCAAAGATCGTAAAAGTCCATTTTGACGTATGACAGGATTGACCAAATGTCGATAGTGAACAAATTTGGAGGTAACACCTTCAGTCTATCATCACTAAGAGAGTGAACATTCTCATGTAAAGTATTGAAGCATTGACATGATGATATGATGCTGACGTTGGCTACAACATTGATGACAGACGTGGGTGCGGTCCATAAGGACGAGCAATAAGATATTTGACAAGGAGTAGAAAAGCATGATGTCTACAAGAGCTGGAACAGATGGTGGCAGTGCCGAGGCGCGACCTGAAGGGCCATAACGATAAGGTACGGGCTGAATGTGTACAAGGGCCGCAACGATGACACACGGGCCGATGAGTAGAGGAAACGGTTGAATTAGTGAAGAAGGTACCCTACTGATTAATGAATTCGATTTTTGATGTTTTAGTAATTCAATGATTGTTAAATTTGTTCACAATTTTCTCGGGTAGACATATTTGGGTGATTATTGTAAATTCTTCAAAACCCAAGCCTTGATCCTTAAATTTGGCGATCAAGTCCGGTGTCATGTCCAAACACCGCAATTCACTTCAAAATCGTCACACTCGCCCTCCCGGAGTACTCTGTTAGTCCACGTCCCACTGACGCGATCGATCCTGGCCTTGGTTCAGGCCAGACCTGACAGACACGAATGATCCAATGGTCTGGATCATCCGTGTCAGTGTCTCGCATATGTTGTCGTGCGAGTTCCAGCAAGCGCGATGTATCTTTTTGCGTAAAGTTGGACCTGTCAGACTCAATGCGACATGTCCACGTACCTCGTGGGAATAAGGAGGGAATACTCTTTCACAGTTCAATAAAGTCCTTGTTTTTGTTCCTGGTATGCACAATGAAATCTCACACGTCAATGTCTTTTGAAATTCAACATATCAATCATAAATATTTTGGTGATCGGAATCCATTCGTGAAAGAAAAAATTGTTCAAAACCGATGACCCAATAAACAATTAATATCGAATTGAATAATCAGTAGGATATTCACAAGGATGGAGAGGAAGAGCCGCAACGTCCAGGGGAGGGCCGAACGATAAGAGAGGTCATAGCACGAAGGAGCAGGCTGAAGGATAGACAAAGATGTTGGAGGCAGGGCAGAGCCCGGGCCTTGCACGAGACGATTGCTGAACGTAATAAAGGCAACTGTGCCATGACAGTGGGCCATAGGTCACAATGCGAGTGGGGGCAGGGCATGAGCCCAGGCCGAAGAGAATTGAGGCAACATAAATGGTTGACCACAAAGGGTAAATACAAAATGATAGGGAACAGATATAAGAACCTACCACTTAACTAGTCCTAGCTACCATCTTACACTCTTGTGGTGGACAAAACGAGTGGAGGCGTATTGCTCTTGAGAGTATGAAGTCTGGTAGCAGCTCCATACTTGCTGTTGGTGATGCGAGTACCCCAATGGCCATTCACTTGGCGTGCTAGAGAGCGGGTCTTGCACAGTCACTGCTGGCGGGAGAACAGGAGGGAGCGGTGATATAATTGGGAGCAGACGGTCAAACGACGATGGAGATATGCCGGCCGATAGGTTGTGACCGGTAAAGCGGCGGGAAGTTATCCGTAGCTGTTGAGCGGGCCGAGCAGACCAGGATTAAAACATGGTATCCTTTTCTTTTATCTTTTTCTGCTTGTTCCCCTGATGATGGTGCAAACGTAGGCGCAGGAAGTACAAACCGGGACAAACCTTGCAAGGACTGAGTGTTTTCCTGACGGCCACCCACAGTCCCACAAGGTTTGAGGCTTGTAGTTTGAGAAGGGAATTGGAGAGTCCATATGCAGCCTTGCTATTGTTGGTGGTACTTGTGTTCGTGAACCCACTGATGACTCTGAGGAGGCAGTCTTCGTTCTTGGGAGCCACCCGGAAATACACATTCCACTTGGAGCTTAATGACAATGGAGTGATGTGGAGGAAGTGGTGTCCGACATGTTGTTGTTGGTCTTGTTGTTGTGTAGGTATAGAAGTGGCAAGGGAACGGCATTGGCCGTTGAGCTACAAGAGGAGTAGATGAGGGAAGAAGTCCTTCATGTTGTGTGATGCTGAGGCAAGGCATAGGACTAGGGAGGTCGATGTGGTGATTTTGAGGAGGCAAATCCCACAGCAGATGGAGTTGATGGCATGAACCTGGTGTGAACAAGGGCCATCTGTGGGAACACGTGACATTGTGCAGGTTTGCGGGTTATGCGTCCAGGCAGTCGTCATTGGTTTTTGTAGTGTGGTGGCGCCGATGGAGTTCATGATATGGAAGTAGAGGAGATGAAGAGAGCTGTCATGTTGTGAGAGGGCTGGTTGTAGGATGAAGGTGGTGACTGATTGAGGGAGTGGAAGGAGTTGACTGGTGTTGTGGGTCAATGGGTCTTTAGCAGATTGTTCTATGCATGATGACTAGAAACTCGGGGCAGGATGAGAAAGCCTGACAGGCTTGCGTTGCATGTGGCTGGAGCAAGATAACACCCTTAAGATGCTTTCATGGATAGTGGGATCGCTGTATCCATATTGTTGTGAAGAGACGCCTGTTGGTTGCGATTGTATTTGAAGTTGTGGTGGCGGTTGAGTAACCTGTGGAGATGAGTGCAGATGGTTTGAGTTATGGATGATGTGAGAGAGATAGAGGCGGTCGAGGGGATACCTGAAGCTGTCGCGCCGCGGAGGAGGGATTTCTGCTGTGTCAGAAGCTTCAGTAGGCAACCATGAACCGTTGTTGTTGAAGAGGGAGAGGATGCACATGAGTAAATGGTTCAATCTGTTTCTCTGCAAGAGGTCTATTTGCATGATGTGCCATAGCTCGTGCTGCTGTTGTGAGGACAACGGTTTTGGGGAGGAAGGGTTTTCGTTGCGGACTCGAGGCTTGCATCTTAGTTGTTCTGCCACGCTGTAGATGATTGTGGACCATGTGAAGACCTGGGACATGATTTTGTAGAAACACTTGAGGAGTCAAGGTGGATGTGTGCATTGAGCTGCATCCTTTGTTTGTTGATGATGCTGCTCCCGTTGTCCCGATGGGTGAGGGAATCTTGTTGCCGCATCGATAACATGGCTCGTACGTGGTTGGCATTGCTACGTGAGGTAACTGATGTTGGAAGAGGGAAAGAGGCGGACAAGGGGACACTGTGTACTGTCACGTCACGCGAAGGATGATGTTGGTTCAAAAGAATAGTCTTGCTGTCCATGTCATTTCTACTGCGAATGCTATTGCTCCTACATCAATAATCATGTTGCCTTTTCAAAGTCGAAGTCAACACAGAGTCGCCAAGTTGGAACCAAGGCGACTTGGCATGATTCTCCACGTTGACTTTGCCTATCCAATTCGGGGTTTCAAACAGGGTAAACAAGGCTAAATTGAAGGCTAACTTTCCTCCACATCCATCTTCATCAATTTTACTTTGCACCATTTTGGTCTAAACCATTGTTTGCTGCATTTGTGCTGGCCAATCATGAGAAGACATATGCATGACTATACCATTCCATGTTACTAAGCTCAAGCTGAAACATTTATTGATCTGTGATGAACTTGGGTGAACTTCTCTATGATGTTAAGCAAGTCAGGGGTTGTCAATGAATGACATAGACATGGCACACAAAGTAAACTGGAAATGCACATTGCACTGAATCTAGAATGAAAAACGTGTAAACACAAGAAAGCACAAGTACATGAAATCAAGTTAACGTCCCTTGCGGATCCTCTTGGGGCGTTCTGTGCTCCTTGCACCTACAGCTGCAACACTAGCTGCTGCTGAACCTCTGATGCACGCTTTAGCTGTATCACTGGCGGTTGCTGGACCCATTGCCCCTGCAGCTTTGCTTCTTGCAGGTGCAGAACCTGCTGCTATAGATGACCCTGCTACTGCACCAGTCCCAGTCAGTCTTGATGTTGCATTTGCCCCTACTAAGCCAGATGTTGCCTCAATATCCTTCCTCTTGCGAACTCCTTTCCTCAAAATCTGCCTCACATCCTCTTCCTCCTCTTCATCCCTATCCTCTTCGTTCCCACTACTAGATCCTCCTCTATCTTCCTCCATCTGGTCAATCTCATCATCCTCTGCCTCGTCGTCCTCATGCTCAGTGTTGCATCCTTCCTCCTTTGCCAAATGGGCCCTCACCTCGGCCACCTCTGAGTCATCTCCGTCTGCTGCATCTACAATCAGTGGATCCCACACCCAATCTTCCTCCTCGTCTAGCTCGACCTCGCCGCCCGCTTCACTGTCACTGTCACCAGCCTACAGCCTGCTTGATCTCAGTTTTCAACTTATTTGCTCTTTTCTTCCCGTACATCCTTGTCAGGCACACGTTGACACGTACCAGCAGCTCCAAGGCTTTAACCTTCAACCTGTTGCGTCGTGCAATCTGGATCAGCTCGTGTTTGCTGAACACGCGCTCATTGTCAGAACTGCTACACGGTTGCGCCAAGAGCCTCATGGAAAAGGCTCTCTGTATTGGGAGGCCTTTCATGTGGCGGGCATGCCCCTGGTATGCTGGCGGCTCACCAGCCATCACCTGCTACACAGCTTCCTTGGCCCGCTGCACGTCCCTCGCCTTTGTAGGGTCCTCTTTGGGAGTCACCCGTCCATTTTCAAACCCCTCTAGCTCGGCGCAGAGCATGTTGTGCTCCCGGCTTTTTGGCATGATTGCGTTGACAGCTGTGTTCCAGGCCTCAAACATCTTCTCATCGCCATCAAACTTGTGGCCGAAATGCTGTGGATGGCAACGACATGTTACGGCGAAAATGGGGCACGACATCGGATTAGTCCAACGCATGCTCAGGCGCTCAAGGGCAAACTTCACCCAATGTGGATTGCACGCAGCACGGCGGCTGCCCCGAGAGACAGCAAGCTTGTTCAAAGACTCAGTTGTGTCCAGCAAAGTCTCAAACACAATGCCAGCAGTTCCACCTGCTGCATCAGCCTTCCGCAGAGCCAAAATAATGGGAAACATCAGCTTCACCATGGCTTTCACCTGCACCCAAAAGACTCCCATCCTGACCAGCCGCCGCACCTCCTTTTTCTTAGCTTTCCATCCTGCATCTTTGTCCACAGTTCCAAACTCTGACCACTTTGTGGAGTTGACTATGTTCACCAGAATGTCACGCATTTGCAGTAGACGCTCCAACATCTTGTGCACGGATGCAAAACGAGTAGCAACAGCTGACAGAAGCACCTTTCCCCCCTCTATTTTCAGCCAGGATCTCAAGAATTCCTTGTTCCTGAAGAATGAAACAAATCTCTCAGCCTTGGCAATCAGAGCCGCTCCCCACTCTGTCTTAACGACATCCTTCAAAACCAGGTCCAGGGAATGTGCAACACAATGGGTGAAGAACACAGATAGATACTTATTCTTCAGCTCCAAGTAGGCCTTCTTGTTGGTGGAGGCGTTATCCGTGATGACCATCACCACCTTCTTAGCACCGACTTCAGTAATGGCACCGTTGATGAAGACTGCCACGTGGTTAGCATCACGGACAACACCACTGGCATCTCTTGAGAAAAGGTGAGCCACGTCCTCAGCGTTCACTGCCATGGCCAAGTAGATTGGCCTGATTTGAATGTTAGACCACTCGTCTACTCCTATGCTCACCCCAAAAATATCCCATCCGTTGCGAAGAGGGACTTCCAACTCCTCAAGCTCAACATCCAGCGGTGGAAGGATGACGTCAGTGACACTGTCTTGGCTGGGCAGTCTGAAGGCCGGGGTTGTGCGCCGTGCGTCTTCCACCAGCTCAAAGACGGTAGGAAAACGGCAAAAGGAAATTGCCAAAGCATTCTTTGCCATGATATTCACAATTGTTTTATGACACTGAGAGTTGGCACTGGTGGCAATGTGCTCGGGCATCGTGGTTTGCCATGCCAGGTTGAGAGACGAAGCCAACACAGGAGTGGAGCTGCGCAGTGAGTCGGGAATGGTGGCGGGTGTTCTGCCGGCAGGGTTGTCAATGCCGTCTGTCGGACAGCTGCTNGTGCACGGCTGCTCCAACATGACTGTGCATGCTGTCTGAACCACCTGACTTGATGACACCGTATGCTCCACAGTGAAACCCGGGGTACCCTGCCTGCATAGGTACGGGTCAGAAGAACTTGCTAAGTGCATGGACGAGGAATTCCCCGGAGAGTACAAGGAGCTTAGGTGAGGCTACCACTTGTGCACAGGTGGGATGCTTACCCCTCCCAGCCACGACGGCCGAGTGGGGCAGAGTGAAGCTCAGCTAGACAACTGCATGGAAAGGAAATGCCAGAAAGTGGGCTCCTTGGAGTGTTCGACGGTGGATGTGCTACGTACGGGTTCGTCAAACTGCTACTTGGTTTGTGAGACTACTCATCAAGAACTTACCACATGTCACACACGTCATCCTTCCTTTGACGTGCAAGAAGGCCTCCGATTGGTTCGTTCAGCACCGTAAGACAAGCACACCAGGCTCACACACAATCTACACGCACCACCCACACTTTAAGCACGCATGGCAATGTCATATCTCCCATGGAGGACTAATTCTTGGGCGTTAGCCAAGCTTTGCTGTCACATATTGGTTGTAATGGGACGCACCAATACATCGCGAGCATCAACAATCCAGCATGGAAAAGCGCATAAGACATCGAGTTCTTGCTAGGCACAGCAGGATTTGTGCCCACCCCCAGAAAAAAAACGCCTGTCAATGCCTGTCAAGTCCCTTGTGACACTTGGGGTGAAAACTGGACCCGGCAACAAAAGAGAGAGTCAAGTCAAGTGGACGTCCAAGTCGACGTGGACCGGCTCGGCGACTCCGACTTGACCCCCTCAAGTCGGAAGTCGAAGGAAACATGGGTCCTAGCTACCATCCTACACTCCTATGGTGGACAAAACGAGTGGAGGCGTTGGAGGCGTGTTGCTGCTTGAGAGTATGGAGTCTGGTAGCAGCTCCATACTTGCTGTTGGTGATGCAGGTACCCCAACGGCCATTCACTTGGCACGCTACTATGGCCGGACCCAACGGCTGTCTTGTAGAGGGGACCGAGGCTCCAGTTGGAGAGCGGGTCTTGCACGGTCACTAATGGCGGGAGAACAGGAGGGACCAGTGATATGATTGGGAGCGGACGGTCAATCGACGATAGAGATATGCCGGCCGATAGGTTGTGACCGGTACAGCGGCGGGAAGTTGTCCGTAGCTGTTGCGCGGGTTGAGAAGACCAGGATTCAAACGTGGTATCCTTTTCTTTGATTTTGTTTTGCTCGTTCCCCTGATGATGGTGCAAACGTAGCCGCAGGAAGTACAAACCGGGACAAACCTGGTGAGGACTGAGTATTTTACGGACAGCCACCCGCAGTCCCACAAGGTTTGAGACTTGTAGTACGAGAAGGGAACTGGAGAGTCCAGGTGCAGCCTTGCTATTGTTGGTGGCACTTATGTTCGAGAACCCACTGATGGCTCTGAGGAGGCAGTCTTCGTTCTTGGGAGCCACCCGGAAAGACACATCCCACTTGGAGCTGAATGACAATGGCGTGATGTGGAGGAAGTAGTGTCCGAATTGCTGTTGTTGGTCTTGCTATTGTGAAGGCATAGAAGTGGCAAGGGAACAACAGTGGCCGCTGTGTCGTAAGAGGAGTAGATGAGGGAACAAGTGCTAGATGTTGTGTGATAATGAGGCAAGGCTTGGGACTAGGGAGGTCGAAGTGGTGATGTTGACGAGCTAAACCCCACAGCAAAGGGAGTTGATGGCATGTTCCTGGTGTGAACAAGGGCCATCTGTGGGAATACGTGACATTGTGCAGGTTTGCGGGTTATGGGTCCAGGCAGACGTCATTGGTTATTGTAGTGTGGTGGTGCAGATGGAGTTCATGAGATGGAAGCAGAGGAGATGAAGAGATCTATCATGTTGTGAAAGGGCAGGTTATAGGATGAAGGTGGTGATTAAATGACGGAGTGAAAGGAGTTGACGGGTGTTGTGGGTCAATGGGTCTTTACCAGATTGTGCTGTCTATGATAACTGGAAACTCGGGGCAGGATGAGAAAGGCTGACAGGCTTGCGTTGCATTTGGATGGAGCAAGATAGCGTCCTTAAGATGCTGTCGCGGATAGTGGGATCGCTGTATCTGTATTTTTGTGTAGAGACACCTGTTGGTTGCGATTGTATTTGAAGTTGTGGTGGCGGTTGAGTAACCTGTGGAGATGAGTGCAGATGGTTTGAGTTATGGATGATGTGAGAGAGACAGAGGCGGTCAAGGGGACACCTGAAGCTGTCGCATTGCAGAGGAGGGATTTCTGCTGTGTCAGAAGCTCCACTAGGTAGCCATGAGCTGTTGTTGTTGAAGAGGGAGAGGATGCATATGAGTGAATGGTTGAAGCTGTTGCTCTGCAAGAGGTCTGTTGGCATGATGTGCTGTAGCTCGTGCAACTATTGTGAGGACAACAGTTTTGGGGAGGAAGGGTTTTTTCTGCGGACTCGAGGCATTTTAGTTGTTCTGCCACGATGTAGATGATTGTGGACCATGTGAATACGTGGGACATGATTTTGCAGAAATACTGAAGGAGTCGAGGCGGATGTGTGCATTGAGCTGAATCCTTTGTCTGTTGCTGATGTTGTTGCCGTTGTCCTGATTGGTGAGGGAATGTTGTTGCTGCAGCGATAACATGGCTCGTACGTGGCTGGCATTGCTGCGTGAGGTAACTGATGTTGGTAGAGGGAAAGAGGCGAACAAGGGGAAAGTGTGTACTGTCACGTCGCGCGAAGGATGATGTTGGCTCAAAAGAAGAGTCTTGCTGTCCATGCCATTNGCTCCATACTTGCTGTTGGTGATGTAGATACCCCAACGGCCATTCACTTGGGGCGATACTATGGCGGGACCCAACGGCTGTCTCGTAGTGGGGACTGAGGCACCAGTTGGAGAGCGGGTCTCGCACGGTCACTGCTGGTGGGAGAACGGGAGGAACCGGTGATATTATTGGGAGCAGACGGTCAATCGATGATGGAGATATGCCGGCCGATAGGTTGTGACTGGTATAGTGGCAGGAAGTCATCCGTACCTGTTGAGCGGGCCCAGTGGACCAGGATTCAAACATGGTCTCCTTTTCTTTAGTTTTTTCTACTCGTTCCCCAGACGATGGTGCAAACTCAGTTGCAGGAAGTGCAACTCGGGACAAACCTTGTGAGGAATGAGTATTTTCCTGAAAAACATGTCATGGACATCGATTGAACAAAAATTACGCAAACCATTGTCGATGACGTAAATTCATCCACAGTTTGGTGAAAAATTATTTCAGAGAAAATGAGTGACACTCATTTTCCTCTAATGGTGCTCCAAAGAACTGTGACGATATCATAGATTCTTACAAACCAACTACGGCATAGTTGGGATCACGTTGAGGCCTAAGTTTTACGCTCAAACCTTATGACTATGGAGACAATCTATAAGCCGATAGCTTTAAGTTAACAGTGTGTTAGCACCTACATCTTGGTGGTCCGACCGACCACATAACGAGTCATAATGAACAATGAGGAAAAATCATGACCGGTGTGTTGTAACTAGATGTTGATATAGGGACTATTCAAGATGGACCTTGAGAATCGATATTCTCATTAGATTCTTTTGATGTTTGGAGAAAGGTTTCAAAGTTATGAGCATCGTGACACGGTACAGCAGTCGTGTACGTCACACTCTTCAAACATAACATGGATGGATTTTGGTCATACCAAAGGCATGGTGTAGCACCGGCTATCCATCTGTTTGGAACGAAACCAATCTCCAAGAGAGACCATAGCAATTACCCGGAAGGTCATCGCAAAGCGACTAGACTCCCTTGAGTCTAGAGATGGCTCAATTGAAGTACATTGCCGAATGCAATTACAACTTGTTTTGGATGTCGTCGCGGTGGTATCGAGAACGGCGGTTGTTTGTTGGATGCCTTCGAAGAGGGCGACCCCCTCTATGAGAGCCTCGATTGAGGCATATGGAAAAATTTGTGAGTGGAAGTATCAAACATACACAATGTAAGACATTAAAACAACATGGATTGTTGCAACCTGACAAACACAATCCATTGACGGGTTCTTGAATGAAACCCTTGGACACAATTAGATAATAGCAAAACGATCTAGGAACTAGTTGTTCCGGGGTCATGGAATAAGATGTGATTTGGAAGTGTTCGATGACAATCACATAGAATTGACACCCGAAAGGTGTTCTTCCAAATTGTACCGCAATGATCGTGATCATGGTACACCCGTTTGGTGATTATTGTACGATGAACACTTCATTCATGGACAGAATCTATGGTCGTTGAGATTGGTTATCTCAGCTAACCTAGTTCCAAAGCAGTGTGCTTTTGACATGGATGTGAGTGGCAACCTACGGTACCCATTTCAGACAGAAACGAGGAGATGATGGTTGAGACCAAAAGCATCTAGGTCGGACCATTGTTGTGTCCAATGATGGACTTAAATGGAAAGTGCGCTTGCCAAATGACCAATGTCGCCTCCTTCAAAGATGAGTGCAATCTTTTAGCAGAAAACAAGGTGTTCTCAGAAACCATGTCTTAGGATCTTGGTGCCTCCCAACCTTAAGAAAAAGCTAGCATGCGAGTTGCATGGGCTTAGTGGAGTTTGGTTGAGTTCACCCAACCAACGCACAGATGCTGAAAGAGGTCTAGTAGACTTACGCGTGGTCACGAACACATGGATGCAAACTGAGAGGACTGATGTATGGATCTTGGATTGCATGTGTTGACAATGTTACGGGGAGGTACCACCTCGACAACAACCCCTTGGAACAGGTGATGTCCGAACGACATGGGAAGTGTTGTGTGGACCTAGACCGTTTTTGCGGGGACGCTCGGTTAATTGGCCCTATGGACGCTCCTTGCAAAGGGGGAGGAGGCATCACCACAACAGCTTGCCGAACACGTACCACACAGAATGTGGGAAAATTCACCCTATGTACTCTCTTCCAAAGTGGCAAGACATTGTTGACAATATACACCCCAAAAGGCATCGACCATGCCATCGATACACACGTATTATGAGTAATTGGTGAAGACTCAACAATACTTGTGAAGAACGTACAAGGATTTTAAGCGTGTCATCTTGGCAAGAGCCAAGGGATCACGCAATCAACACTGTATATTGTATGCAAATGACCATTATCACAAAAACCACAAGTGTGTGGTTGATTGTGCATGAACGTGACACAACCGTGTTGCGGATGACAGGAGTGACCACACACGTGTGATCTTGTTTATGCTTCTTATTGCATGGTTTATGAAGTACGCGATCATCAAACCTCATTTAGCAAAGACGAACCGGGACGGTTTGAAGCAAAGGGGGAGGAATGTAGCGTACGAGCCATTGTTAGGGTTAAAAGTGGTCTTTAAATAATAATCGAGTACTTTGGGTACTCGAGGCTCAGGTTTCAAGGAGCCAAAGCCCGGAAAAACATAATGGGCTAGATTCTTGTTCAACTCTAGCCTGGAAAATTTTTGTGGCCGGATTCTAGGTTAAAGGAGTGCCGCGATGGAAAATCCATCGTGTCACTCCTCCTCCCCTCTGGTTGGCTGCTAAGGTCCTGTTCCAGCGTGGCAATGCCACGTGGAACGACTAGGCTTAGGATTACTGTTTTACGTCCATGCCCTATGACGACCCTGTCCATTTGTGGCACGGTTCGTCTCAGCCAAAATGGCCGAGGCGACCATTCGCCCGCTCTGCTTGGACTACACTTTCAGAGGGCCTACGTTTTGGGTTTCAGAAGCTAGTCACAAAACAGCCCACATCTGTTACAGGTGGATTTCTCCCCTTTCCATTGCTCTCATGGTCATCGACAAGCTTTTGTAAGAGACTTTCATAGTTTTAGTCTTAATAGACCTAGTTCTTGTCTTACCCTACCTTCACGTTTTTTGTCCGAAATGACGGGAGAATTGTACCCTAAAAATACGAGTTTTATAGATTTTTTTGTAAAAAGCTTCAATAATGTGCTACTTAGGCTTGAATTTGATTTTTACCTAATGGTAAAAAAACTAAATGCAAGGTTTTCTTGCAGATTTGTTACCATCTATGCACCTTGTCCGCTCCCTTTCTCTCTCGCGCTTGCTCTCTCCCCCTATCCTTGCCTTTTCTCCCTAGGCAAGAGGGGCGAGTGAGAACGACCGCAAGAGGCCACTAGCCTCGCTCCCGAGGCCCTCACAACATCTCTGCCACTAGTAAAAGTACCAGCTCAATAAATGGCTTGTAGCTAGCTGAAAGGGAGCTGGCTAGTCCTTTAAGAAATTGTTGGCCTTCTGTCCAACCTATGGTCAGCGACTTGTGAGTCAGCTGCCAGCCCCCGTCGTTGGAAGGGATAACAGCCGGTCATCCACTCACTTCTGTGAGTGGAAGGGCTACACTTGCCGACAATCCTCTCATAAACAACGTGGAGTGTATAACGGTGAAACACCACTACTGTGAAAGAAGTTAAATGATTACCAGTCACGGGCTAAGACACAAACATGTACATCAATGTCTTGAGAATGATACAACCTGTAGGTTAGGATGACCAATGACCTTCTTCCTTGGGGACGGAGCATCCTCAAGACAATGATATTGGATTTCCCCACCCTCTTATGTCGACTGTCCAAAAATACTTTTCCATGGAAATTTTGTTTACTACACTCGTGTTAGGGTGGTGCCACCTGCCACATGTCCATTTGTACAACGTGGCATCTGACTCCAGTTCTTGTATACCACTGGAGTGGAAAATGAAGGTTCGTTTTGAGTTATCTGTGCCTTGAAATTCAAACAGCCCAATGGATAAGATTATTCTTGATAATGTGCGAACAGAGTGTGTGATATTTATGCTGGAGTAGCTGAAGAACCCCGCATTGGCTATTTGAATCAAGGATTTTTCTGTGATAGTTAAACCATTCCTTTTGCCATCTATGGAGTCGAAAGTCTCACATGAATAACATGGTGTATAATCACACTCGGCGGAAGTACCTTTCATTATGCCATTGTCCTGACGCGTGCAGTGATGGGAAACGTCACATTTTGCTTTGATGGGACCTTTGGCTTCCCTAGGAGCTATAGGTAAAGGTTTTTAGTGGTGAAAACACAGTTTCACTACTGTCAAACATACCCTTGCAATGAATTTTGTTGGCATATGCCCTTTTTTACCGTGCTTCTTGAAGGTGACCATTCACATATTTAGTCATTGAGTACATGCATAGTAAGTGCTCAAGGTGAAAGAGCATGTTCCTATCTTCTTCCATTCTTGAACAGTAAAGAAGGTACCGTAAAGTGCCAGTCAGTAGTCAATATGAATGATTTGAACTGTGTAAACTCACAAGTTTTCATCTCACCGCAAAACTGTGCAAGAGCTAGTAACTTTGTTCATTTACTCATGCCACAACCCGAACACATGAGGTTAAATTCCTTCAGAATTAGATTTTTGCACTCCATTCTTGGATTGTGATATCATTGACATGTCAATTTGTGTACTAAATTTCTTTAAGTACTCGCTCATCTTTAGCATAACCTACTGGAGGATTTCATATCTCAGTAGAATATGACATGCAATGGTAAGTCATGGTTTGTTTTTTAATCCTCAAAGATGAGAAGAAAAATCTAGTGCATATTGACATATGTGGTTGTGGGAGTGAAGTATGTCATGTCCATAAAAAGGTCCAAAATCACCAAGGTTGCATGATAGCCAGGATCCGTGTTTGAAAGCTCGATCATTCACTCCACACAAACGCACTCCCGCGGATTCCCTGAAATGGGAATCCATCGGAGGAGTCCAACATGATTCATGTTAATACCCTTGTTCCATCTTTTGCTCTCGTGCATGTTCTTATACCCGTGGTGGTGGAATTGAGAGATGGTCGTTGCTCAACAACATTTTGAGTTTTGCAAAGTGACTTTCTATCCATGCTATGAGGTAACTGTATTTTCAACTTATCCATTATCGTTTTTATGTCATGAGAGTACTGAAGTTAATAACACATACAATGTTCCATTTGTAGAGTAGCTCTGGTGGAATATGTCTTGAGATGGTTGCCACAAGGATACGAGAGGTTTTGGTGCATGTGTTTCCACTGATGAAATGGTCATATATCACTTACTTATTTTAGTGGTTGTTTTTATCTTTACAGGATGTTGGTTTATTGGATTGGCCACGTTGATGTATCCTGGCCTGTAATCCCACATAGACAAGAAACGTAACATGTATTCACTCTACCATGCATGTTGTTTTGACAAGTGTTGAAGTATTCAAAAGGCCACCAACAGGCTGTGGTTGGTCAAAAAGGTCACGCCCACCATCCGCGCCCTTGAGTTTGGAAAACCTCTTTTCAAAGGACTGTACCATGCAAATAAGTTTTTGGTCACAAGTCGTGCATTGCGTTATTGCCAAAATGGGCATTTGGCTCACATACGTGAATGCGTACCTTTTGCATGAGGAATTTTTCAATCCTACACTTTTGCATGTGTTAAAGAAAAATGTTCTTTGACATTGAGGAAATCTTACCTATTGTTAGGTTTCCATTCCCAATGCTTGTCAGTTTGTCTCTGCCTGGCTAGCAGCCATACCAGTGTCAAATCACATTGCAGAAATTGATTGGAGTTATCGTTCAAAGAAACACAAAACTTGCATGATGTTTTCTGAGTATTGCCAATCCACCAGTGGAATTTCCATGGACCAACATGAATTTTGTCCTTGTTGGCTACCATACTGAACTTTCATGTCCTTCTTGTGAAGCATAACCACGATTTGTTGACCAGGGAAAACATTAGCATGAAATCATTTTAGACAGACCTGACCAGTATTTATCTTTATTCTTGTCAACTTGTTTCCATGTCCGTTTCTATTGGCTCTAAATGTTTGCACATGTCCTTAATGTCGTTCTATCCTTCACCATTGTGCTCTTGATTTTGTGCATGTCACAAATCTTTCATCGGTTGGTAGCCATTGTCAACTTTGGGACATGTGCAATGAGGTCTGATGGCATTGCAATTCTTGGTTGTGGTCATCCGTTGGAGGTCTGCAGCTAATCAAAAACCTGTGTCTGCAGACAGGCATGTAACAGCTGACCTGCAACCAGCAAACATGTCACATATAACTGCTTTCTTCCCAAAGGTGACAAGAGATAAACAATCTGAGAAGGTTGCTCGTGCACTTGCAGTACCCAAGCTAGCCCTTGTTCCTTAGCAACACTGTGGATATGGCCATCCATGCATGCAAGAGCTCATTCTTCCCCCATCTGAGTCGCCATCACCTAACACCGTGCTTGTGGCCCTCCCAGTAGTGGTGGTGTCCAGGTCACCACCTGAAGTTTTTTCATCATCAAAAGAGAGTGCATACAAGAAACTCCCAAAGCACAAGTGCAGTCGTCCGGTCGTAATGTTCAACGACGAATTAGATGACAACAAAGTCCATGGTGTTTCCACAACAATGCAACAAAAGATCCAGGAAAAAACCCCCTTAAATATGTAGACAAAACAACACGTGAGATGGTGGACCTTGTTGTGTTTTACGCCCTCATAAAGGAGCTCGATGACGATGTGATTAGTAGCGTAGCAGCTGCCCTAGCTGACATCATCACCAACCTTAAGAATTTACCGCCACAACCTCCTCCCTTTGAAAACTCTACATCCTCTAACAGCAAAAAGGGGGGAACGTACATGGACGAGTATGGTTGGGGCACGTCCTCACCATCCATGTTGTAGCCGTGCGAACCGGATCTTTTAGCAAGGCAGTCAAACATCAGCGCCATCGCTACATGCTGTTTTATGTACCATCCATGTATGCAAAGTTGTCATAAAAAACCATTCACGGTTGGTACAAAAGGGTACACTACGTTTGTGTCCCAAGTACTCTAGTGCTCTTGCACAATCACCTTTTGTGCCTGTGGAGGAAGTAGCAAATACGTTGTCAAGGGTAGAAGGTGGAAGCGGATGCAAGGGGAATTCTGGAGAGCACCCAGATCTAAAGGAAGAGCATGCATGATAATGGAACTCCACTCTACTCTAGCACCATCCACGATAGGATCTTGTCCATCATCGTTGAGCATGGCAACATGCGTTTGGACAGTGAGAAAGTCAACAAATCGTTATCGCAAGGGTGGTGCCAAAGGTTTGTGGCACATAAGATGGACTGCTCATGGCATTGTGGGACTAAGACCTCCTAGAAATATTTTGACAACCGGTAGGCACATGTGGCAACTACCGTAGTGATCCGTGTATTCACCTATAAGAAATTAGTGAATTATGTGATCCTTACATTCTCTCACTTTTTTATGTTTCAGAACATTGGATGTGATTCTCCCAACCGGTTCCGAGTTTCAGAGTTGCATCCTAATTTCTCCCACACTTAGTAGGGGGGTTCAGGTTCTACACTATTGTCGTTGTGTGAAAGTTCAAAACTTTGAGATTGGAGGTCATCAGTTGTGTCGAGTGAGCCCAACAGCCACAGACAACCCTTTGTTGCATAGCCTATGATTTGATCACCAATTGGACATGATTCCCACAATACTCGCTGTTGTGCCGATGAGTGCTAAAGAAAAACATTTGAGGTACATGAAGACAGCGATAGAACTTTGTGTAGTAAACCTTGCAATGATTATGTTTTGATGTGATTCTCCCAATCAATGACAAATTACGTAGGTGAGCATGGGCGAATGGAAAATAGTTGTTTTGAGGGGATATAAAAATCACTACGGTATGTTCAAACGGGCTGCTTTTACAGTCCATCTACAAGGCATCCTAGACTCCTTGGTGGTCAACGCAAACCATGCAAGGGTGTAGTTTAGCTCATGCATGCATACGCAATACGTAGTGGAAAGGAAATGAAGCTGCTTGGAAACAGGAAAACTGCTAAGTCATAGCCTTCATTACGTCGCCAATGATGGTGAGTGTGAACCAGGCGCGGTGTGCTAACCTCAACCGGATGGTGTAGGTACCAACCGGCGGCAACGGCAACAAAGGGGAGGCCGGTGCACACCTTCCCAGGTTTGAGAAAGCATAGGGTTATCTTGGGGGAGCATGGGAACACGTGTGGCACAGTGGGAGTAAACTGTACTTGTTATTCAAGTGTCAACATACAAGACTACATGTGCGTGATGACATATCCTAGGCGAACCGGGGTCGCCGAGCCATGTGCGGCCCCGTACAGGTCGCAGATGAGTGTTATTGCTTTAGAATTACATTCCTCGTCTGCCCAGCTTTCCAACGCACCAAGAATTGCACCATTCCGTGGAGGAACGACCGAGATATGGCCGTTTCCGTGAACCACGGCAATCTACCACTGGCAGCACCACTAGCGGCGGTGACAGCCGCCCGAAGCGCCCTTTCTGGTAATAATACACCGGGGTGCCATTCCAAAGCGCCCTTGACCCTCAATGATCCTTGCCTCATTGACTATCTGGAACCCAAGGCACGCTTCGGCCTTGTGGGTCTTCCGAGGGTCGAGCCTTGGTCCTTGGGGACGATTTCACGTCGTCTGTTCCCCTGGGCCAGTCCAACCTTTGGCCGGGCATAACTTCCTCAGTTTTTGATGGATCGACCCTGTTCTTGGGTTGATCTCACACGGTTTTTCCTGTAGATTCCAAATCCATAGACAGTTCATAAATTCAAGGAAGCCTCAAGCTGTGATTAGTGCTGTTGTCACTATTCGGCTTACACTACCCCCCCCTTTAGGAGCGAGCTGTCCCGGTTCTCTCTTGATACTCCTGGAGGATGGCATTCACCCCACCAGCGTTGAAGTTGCAGGCAGGCTCCAATGAGTTGTGGAACACGTCGTAGCCCTTCCACTTGACCAGGTACTCCCATCCACGACCATAGCGACGGTGGTCAAGGATGGCCTCCACTTCAAACTCCTGCTCGCCCTCGATCATCACCGAAGGATGAGGCTCCAAACTTTGGCCAGGAAAATGTTCAGCCGGATCATGGTAGAGCTTGAGCTTGGAGATGTGGAACACGTCATGGACTGGCATGGAAGGTGGGAGAGCCAACTGTGCCACCACGGGTGTCCGCGTTTCGAGCACCTCGAACGGACCAAGCCATCGGGGTTTCAACTTGTCCGACCGGACCCCGCGAAGCTTGACTTGTGTGCTGTTGAGAAGCACGAGGTCACGGACCTTGAGCATTGTATCTGCGCGTCGGCGGTCTGCTTGTACTTTCTGTTGCGCTTGCGCCTTTGCCATTGCATGCTGCGTCGCCGTCCAAATCTGCGTGAAGTCACGTGCGGTAGACTCCACCGCAGGCATGTTGCTCGCGACGTGTAAACTAAGGGGCGTTGCGGGCACCATACCGTTCACCACCTCAAATGGCACCTTGCCGGTGGAGGCAGACGTGGTGGAGTTGTACGCTAGTTCAGCCACCGGCAACCGCTGGTCCCACACCGTCTCGTCCAGATCACCCACTGTACCGAGGAGCTGCTCCAGCGTCTGGTTTTTCCGCTCCGTTTACCCGTCGGTTTGGGGATGAAAACTGGTCGACAGTTGTACCTTGCTGTCGTACCGCTCCATGAGTTCTCGCCAGAACTTACTCGTGAAACGCGGGTCTTGGTCGCTCACAATGGACCGCGGCACACCATCGAGACGCACCACATGCTTGAGGAATAGCCAAGCCGTGCCTTCCCCGCTCACCGTATCACGCATTGCAATGAAGTGCGACATCTTGCTCAAGCGATCCACCACCACCAACACCGCATTGTGGCCTGCCGCTGTCGTGGGTAAACCTGTGATAAAATCCATGGAGATGTCTTGCCATGGCTGCTCGGGGATGCGCAAGGGTTGGAGGAGACCCAGCGTCTTCGTCCTACGTGACTTGTGCATTAACACACGTCACAACTCTGGCCAAATTCAGTCACCTCCGAGGACATGGTGGGCCACCAAAAGAAGCAAGCCACCGTCTTCAATGTCTTGTCGGCGGAGAAGTGACCGCTTGGGCCAATTTCATGGTACTCTTCCAAAATCAGTTTCCAAAGCGCGAGCACCGCGGGAGCCACCACGTGTTGGGTACCGTGTCGTTGCCAATACGGTGTCTCAAAGAAAAATCTCCAAGCCTCGTATTCCCCATGCGCCTCGTATCCCTCCATAAAGAGTTTCACAAGGAAAGCATCCTCATTGATGGTGACAGACGCGACCCGCATCATCAGGTCTGGTCGCGGCGAGAGTGCATCGGCGGGGTTGATTTGGCCCGGCCGGTACACGATCTCGTAGCCGAAGTGCGACTTGAGGTACTCCACCCAATGCGCTTGCCGCCGGCTCAGGTTTGGCTACGTCTTGAAGTATTTCAACGTGTGGTGGTCAGTGTAGACCGTGCACTTCCGCGCCTTGAGATAGCACTGCTAGTTCTTGAAGGTTGCAACCACAACGAGCATCTCCTTGTCATGGGTAACATAGTTCAGATCTAACCCGTGTGCAACTTGCACGAGTAGTAGGCGAATGGCTGCAACCTGTTGCCAAAGTCTTGCAAAAAGATCCCACCAATGGCCAGGTCCGATACATTCGTAACCATGTCAAACTCATGGCCGCTGTCGGCCAAGTGCAAGGCCGGCGCGGAGGTTAGAGCCCTTCTGAGATTCACAAAGACTTCTTGTTTGCTAACTCCCCAACTCCACTCATGATCCTTGCGAGTGAGATTGGAGAGTGGCGCTGACACTCCCGCGTAGCCAAGGATAAACCTGCGGTAGTAGTTGCAAAAACTAAGGAACACTTGCATATCATGCACATTACGCAACTTTGGCCACTCCGGCACGGTTGACACCTTGCGTGGGTCCATGGCAATCTGTTCATTGCCAATTATGTGTCCAAGGAATTCAACTCTCCCCACTGCAAACTCGCACTTAGAGAGCTTTGCGAAAAACTTCTCCTCCCTCAAAACATTGAGGACCTTCTTCACATGCTCCTCATGCTCCTCCGCCATCCTGCCATACACCAAGGTGTTATTAAGGTACACCACCACAAAGTCATCCAAGTACGGCCTGAAGATATTGTTCATCGCCGCCATGAAGGTGGCCAGCGCATTGGTCAACCCGAAAGGCATCACGAGGAACTCGTAGTGACCGTAGTGGGTGTAGAAGGCCGTCTTTTCTACATCATTTACTGCGATGTGGATCTGGTGGTAGCCGGATCGGATGTCAATCTTTGTGGAGAAGTGGGTCGCACGGATCTGATCAAAGAGCTCCTTGGCTCGTGGAAGCGGGTACCGGTTCTTTATGTTCAACTCGTTCAACGCCCGGTAGTCCACGCACATGCACATCTCCTCCATCTTTTTCTGCACAAACAAGACAGATGCAACAATAAGGAGACGAGGATGGGCGTATGAAGCTCTGCTCTGTCATACAGGTCAGCTGCTTCTTGAGCTCCTGTAGCTGCGCGTTGCTCATGCGGTGCATTGCACGAACAGGCGGGCGCGCTCCAGGTTTGAGGTCGATGCGATGGTCCACGTCCCGCTTCGGTGGTAGACCTGCCGGGAGAGTGTCGGGGAACACATCCTCGAACTCCGTACTCACCTTCTGAAGCCCCTCGGGCACCGCGGCAAACTTGCCTTGGGCCCCCGGCTCCTCACGAGACGCCCCATGCACCACAGCAGGCACCACGTCCTCTGGTTTGTCAAAATCGTCCTCCATGCCTCGTACGAACGCCAAAAAACTGCTCCTTTTTTTGAATTGCGTGTTTGACTGCACCAAGTTGAGCATCATGGACGCCAATTCCTCCTTGCGAGGCACTGACTGCTGCGGCGCTTCCTCCCCGCAAGTCTCCTCCTCCGCGGCCTCTTCCTCCACGGCCTACTTCTTGTCTCCGAGCTTGACTGAGACGGTACACGCCTCCCGATTGACGACGGGGTTGTACTTGTGGAGGAAGTCACGACTGAGGATCACATCGTAATCCTTCATCAGGCACACCCGGTTTACGGTCATTATGCGAAGCTTCTCTATGCGAATGGAGAGGGGATGGGCCAGGTATCCCACTTCAATCATGCCGTCCACTTGGTTAGCGGTCCGCTTTTGCTCGTGAGCGTAAGGCCCCACTTCCGAGCACACTCCATGCTCACAAAACTGTGGCTCGCGCCACAATCCAGCAGACTCCTCACCTTCTCCCTAACGCCTTTTACTCGTGCCTCCAAGAGAAGTGCGGGGTGCTCCTCCTCATACCCCGCATCCCATGCCTTGACCTCAGAAACCTCCTTAATTGCCGCAAGGCGTTCGGGTGGGCGGTCGACTGGTGGCTTGGGTTGAGAGGATCCAGGAGTAACGCCATCTACTCCCGGCTCTCCTCGTTTCCCGACTCCTTTGTTGCTTTCTCTGCTTCCTTCGTGGCTTGCTTCTCCTTTTCTTGCCTCTTACCCTTGTTGTCGCCCTTCCTTGGACTCTTACAATCACGCGCAATGTGGCCAGGCTTGCCACAGTTATAGCACTTGCAGTGTTGCAAGTCTTCGATCTCCATGGGCATGTCGTCGCTCTCAGCCCGCTTGCCGTAACCACCACCGAAAGAGTTGTGGCTGTTGGCATGAGCTTGTTGAACGCGCAAGTCATACCATTCAGCTACTACGATCATTGCGGACAGGTCGTCGTTGAGATCGTGCATCACCGGCACAACGCGAGCGTCTTTCTTGAGACCATTGCTGTAGTGGAAGCACAATTCGTGGAAGTCGAAGTCACTGTTGGCAATGATCTCACAAAACTTGCAGGTGTAGTCGACAACACTGCCAGTTTGGCAAAGCTGACGCACCTTGGCACGCGCGTTGTTCCTTACGTCACCCATGAAGCACTTGATGAACGACTCCGTGAACTCCTTCCACGAGGTTGGCCATTTGAGGGTAGGGTCGCCACTGCTGCA
>SZWC01012556.1:22658-42553 GCA_023375785.1 Penium margaritaceum | reverse complement strand
TGATCTCACAAAACTTGCGGGTGTAGTCGACGACACTGCCAGTTTGGCAAAGCTGACGCACCTTGGCACGCGCGTTGTTCCTTACGTCACCCATGAAGCACTTGATGAACGACTCCGTGAACTCCTTCCACGAGGTTGGCCATTTGAGGGTAGGGTCGCCACTGCTGCACATTGGAGCCGATGGGGTTGAGATTCTGGTCGCGGCCACAATGCCGGCGACCATTGCTGCTCTACTGCTTTGTGGATTGGACCGCATCACATCAGCCGACCAATCCAACGATGTCCCTCTCAATAAGGTCACGGCATAGTCGCGGCGCGCCTCGTACCTTGAGGCATCCACGCCAATGGCGGTGAAGTACAATTCCAGTCTGAGTATCCAAGCGTACGGAGCTGGCCCATCCTTCTACAAAGGGTTGAATGGCACCGGCTTGGGCGGGCTCGGGACGCCCACCGTAGGCACGTTTGTGGTGGCAACTGCCATTGGTGTTGGCACTGGACGCTCCGCAAGTTCTTGATTGAGGTACGCGTTTTGATTCTCCAACAGGTCCATCTTGGCCTACATGTTGGCGAGAAACCTCTGCAACGCTGTGGCTGCTGTTGATTTGCCTTATGCGTCAAACGTTACGGCCATCGAGAACATGCCTGATGAAGTCATCATTGCGTCTGGTACAACTTCTTCCTCAACGGGTCCTCCATTTTCCGCCTTGTCATCGGAATGCGTGGTTGGCCTTGGGCACAGATCCACCAAAGAGACGAGATGCGTGCTGGTCTACGCTGATGAGGAGAGGTTGCCTCATAGATGATTGTGCCCCTAGAGCCAAGGGTGGCTCTAATACCAAGTGTGAACCGGGCGCGGTGTGCTAGCCTCAACCGGATGGTGTAGGCACCATCCGGTGCCGCCGGTTGGTGCCTACACCATCCTTTGGTAGGGCGTAACTTCCTCAATTCTTGATGGATCGACCCCGTTCTTGGACTAATCTCGTACTGTTTTTCCTCTAGATTCCAAATCCAAATTCAGATTACAAATTCAAGGAAGCCTCAAGCCGTGATCAGTGCCGTTGGCATTGTCCGGCTTATAGTGAGGTTCTTGCGCTTTGGGTCATCTCGACAGGGAAAGCAAATGCATTCCATCCACGCTACAAGACCTCCACCTACATGTAGTGCAACATTGCATGGCACTTTAGTCATGCTTACAACCATTGGGCAAGCGTAGAGATCTCAAAGGAGTGGTTTGGCATGGTCTTGGAGCCCTTCAATACAAACATCAGCACATGCCTAACGAGCATGCAAAGCTTCTCCTCATCTTGGACACATGGCACCATACATACCCAATCACCTCACCCTCAAAACTGTAACAACAAAAGTGTATTGGGAAGTGAGTGTAGATGTAAACATTGATCATTCACCAAAACTTCTCTATTTCATAAGAATACCTTTAGTCATTTTATGCTGGAAAAGGATGGTATCCTTGGGCTCTAGTCACATGCATTCCGCCTTACGATTATGAAGAAACCCATGGAGATACAAATACACTTTTTGAAAATCTGATTCTAGAGTGTATCAATTTTGATCAATCAACTATACCTCCATGGCATCCTCAGGCATCTCAGTAGCGTGGAACATAGGCGTGCAAGACGTTTCCATGGATCCTTATCTTGTAGCGCACATGGCCATTCTTATAACTAGAATGCCATTGAATTATAATCCTTAGATTTCAAGGCTTTAAGACTAGTGTCTCAAGAGTTAAAAGCCCACAAAACTAGAATGGGCCAGATTCTTTTTCGACTATAGCCTGTAAAGTTTACTTAGACAAGATTCTGGGTGAAAGGAGCGCCATGGTGGAAAATCCATCGAGTCACTCCTCCACTCTAAGATTGGTGCCAGGATCCTTTTCCAACATGGCAATGCCACATAAAATGATTAGGCTTTGGAATTTTGTTTGACATCCATGCTCACAGTTACAAGGACCCCATCTGTTTGTGGTGTGGTTTGTCTCCGCAAAATGGCTGACGCGACCATTCGCACCTCTTCCTTAGACTACACTTTCCGATGGCTTACATTTTGGCTTAGAAGTTAGTAAAAAAAAAACCCGCGGCTTTTACGTTGGTATCAGAGCCATTCTGTATGTTTGATTGAATCTGTGCATAACTTTGTTTGTCAATCTGCATCCTTAGAAGAACCGATCGGTTTTTGTAATATGTGATCCTGCTGTTTTGCCCCAACAAAAGGTCCCCCGGTACCTGGTACATGGGAGTTATTGGTTTTCTCGAGAGCCTGACAGGCCAAGCCCGCTAAGACTAGCCCAATAGGACGAGCCTGATACCATGACCCCGATAGGCCGGAAGTAAAAAAGATCAATTCTGGGGGGAGGGGTGACGTGACAAGGAGAGGAGCTGATCCACCTCTCCTCCTCAACCACAGGCTGGCCATTGGTACAGCACCAATGGCCAGAAGAGGGACGAGCCTCCCCCCTCCAGCGTCTTCTCCTCATCCTCGTTGCCGACGGCACTGAGGGGGAAAGGAATGACAAATCCCCTCGTCATTAGCACCAACAATGCCAAGGGGGAGAGATATGGACTCCCCACCCACTCCTTCCCCCCTCCTAGGACACCAACAGTTCTGAAGAGATGGAGAGGGATAGGTCCTCTCTCCCCCCTCCCTCACAAGGGCCGACGGTGCAAGGGAAAGAGATGGGGAAGACCCTCCCTCCCTCCCTCTCGCTCTCACTTGGGTCGATGGCCTGAGGGGGAGAAGAGGGGACATCCTCACCTCTACCCCCCACCTCAAGGGCCGATGGCCCAAGGAGGAGAGAGGAAGGCGATCCTTCCCTCTCCTCTCCCACATGGGCTGATGGCCCAAGGGGAAGAGAGGGGTCGACCTCTCCTCTCCCCCTCCTCTCGCTTGCCCCGACCGGCAAGCAGGAAGCTTCCTTATCTCCCTCGGGTGGGCGTGGGCTACCAGGCCCAAAATACGGATTCTGGTAAGCTACGTTTTGAATAGTGCAGCCAGTAGAGAACGCCATAAGCTGTGAGGTGTTTGGGGATTAAACTTGCGAGAACACTAATGTGTGCTTTGCCTAATTACCATCAGATTTGGACCTGATCGGTTTCACAAAAACCGGTGGACATTTGTTTTGGTTGGTGTCTGTTTTAACCACCGTAANGGAATTTGAGACACGCAACCACAAAGGTTTGCATGCGCTTTATCTCAGATGGTCCTAACCATCAAAGTTTGAGCTTCGAACTGTTGGCTCCAGGGAGTTTGATGTTTGCCGTACTATGGAGGACTTTGTCACCACCGGTGAACACATTGATGCTACAGTGTTGGTTATTTGCTTGCTCCATCGGTGCTTGTGTCTTTGCGAGTGCCTGTAGTGTTTTATCTTAGATGGTGGAGAAGTGGCTGCATTGGACATCAATCGCGAGAATGGTGCTCTGGCTGTGAAGTTTGCCATACATTAATTCAAACAGAGTTTTATCCGTTGCAATGGATATTGCCCAGCGATATGCAATTTTGGTGGTCAGGAGTTTTGCTGTCCAATCTGTCCCGTGAGGTTTCCATAATGTCTGGAGGAGCATCTGATTGGTCCACTTGGTTTGACTGTCGGTTTGACGGTGGAGCGCTTTTGAAAGTTTGATTCGAGTGCGAGAACAAGTCATTGTTTCACACCAAAAATGGCTGGTGAATTGACCGTCTCTATTGCTTGTGATGGTTCTTGACATGCCGTGTAGCTGTATCATGTTTTTTAGAAACAATCGTGCTGCTCCTTTGGCGGTGACGGTAGGCGTTGTCAGAATAAAATGAGAAAAACCTGTTGACAACCACAAGGATTGCGTCATGTTTTTCAGGTGTGACCTTTAATCCAATGACGAAGTCCATGGAGATGTTGGTCCATGGCTCCGTTGAAATGGTAAGCAGCTTCAGAAGTCTGGGTGGTCGTGTGCAATGGGATTTTTGTCGTTGACACGTGTCGAAGTGTTTGCACAAGTTGACCACATCGGTTTAATGAAAATTGCAAGCATGCCACGAGTTTTGGTGTTTTTTCTGCTAGATAGCATGAAAANGGTGGGCGTGGGCTACCAGGCCCAAAATACGGATTCTGGTAAGCTACGTTTTGAATAGTGCAGCCAGTAGAGAACGCCATAAGCTGTGAGGTGTTTGGGGATTAAACTTGCGAGAACACTAATGTGTGCTTTGCCTAATTACCATCAGATTTGGACCTGATCGGTTTCACAAAAACCGGTGGACATTTGTTTTGGTTGGTGTCTGTTTTAACCACCGTAAAAACCATATTGAGGCTCAAAACAACCTCATATCTTTACTCAAATGATAACATACTGAAGAAACATCTCTTGGTGCCACTAGCACTATAGGTAACGACAGTTTCCTCAGTTAATCCCGAGAATTACCATGTCACTCATTGGTTTTCCATCGTAGTGTTATGTCGAATGGAGCGTAGATGGTGAACAAGTAGAAGTTGAGAGGCAAAATACGGTCTGAGAATTGGGGACACTTGAGCAATTTGTAATTAGCGGAAAGTGTACTTCGATGAAAAGTGTTGAAATGATCAAACACCTATATACAAGTGTCAAGTTACGACTGCGACGTAGTCACGGTTGTTGGGTCGATTGTCGAGCGACGCATGTTGAGCCGGGTCGTGAATGTTGGATCGAGAAGCTCCGTCAAGGAATCGAGGGGCTTCGAAGATCGACGGCGAAGATGTGAGATGCATCTTTATGAATCTTGAGAGTTTTCAATGCATTGAGAAGTCTACCAAAGGTCGTGAAACTTCTGTCGACGATTCTCAAAGTTGTTTGAAGTTGTCAGAAAGTGCAAGAAAGATCGCCGAAGGGCGAGGGCAGTTGGCCAAATCTCCCTTGACATTCGAAGTGAAAATCGAGGTCTCACTGCGTAGTGGGATATTTGTGTGATGACCAAAATGCCCACGCAAAAAAAAAAGGACGCATGTACGTCTGGTACGTAGCACATGCCCCCCTTTCATCCGTGATGTTCCGGCTCACATACAAATGTGGCCTGGTGATGGCGGTAGTATGCGACGACTAAACAATTGACATCACGGAGGTTTTCATAGGGTTCCCAGCTGTTATGCACAGTGTTCTAGCTGCGCCACTTGACAAGATATTCTCTTATTTNTCAAACAGAGTTTTATCCGTTGCAATGGATATTGCCCAGCGATATGCAATTTTGGTGGTCAGGAGTTTTGCTGTCCAATCTGTCCCGTGAGGTTTCCATAATGTCTGGAGGAGCATCTGATTGGTCCACTTGGTTTGACTGTCGGTTTGACGGTGGAGCGCTTTTGAAAGTTTGATTCGAGTGCGAGAACAAGTCATTGTTTCACACCAAAAATGGCTGGTGAATTGACCGTCTCTATTGCTTGTGATGGTTCTTGACATGCCGTGTAGCTGTATCATGTTTTTTAGAAACAATCGTGCTGCTCCTTTGGCGGTGACGGTAGGCGTTGTCAGAATAAAATGAGAAAAACCTGTTGACAACCACAAGGATTGCGTCATGTTTTTCAGGTGTGACCTTTAATCCAATGACGAAGTCCATGGAGATGTTGGTCCATGGCTCCGTTGAAATGGTAAGCAGCTTCAGAAGTCTGGGTGGTCGTGTGCAATGGGATTTTTGTCGTTGACACGTGTCGAAGTGTTTGCACAAGTTGACCACATCGGTTTAATGAAAATTGCAAGCATGCCACGAGTTTTGGTGTTTTTTCTGCTAGATAGCATGAAAATTTACCCATGTTGTTTCCAAGAGATTGTACGTGAAAAGAACAATGTAAAAAATTTACTTAATTCCCAATTGGACAATAGCCTAAAACTAGGATACTCGCTGATACAAGTGTATGCACTAAAATGATCTACACACGTTATTGCATTGTTCTTAACAAACAATCCAATGGCCAAAGTCCCCAAAGCCAAAATGACCATTGTGGTAGTGGGGAGTCACAACAAAAAAAAAACATCAATTTCAATGACTTTCAATATTGTGCTACAAGATGTAGCAGTCGGGCTAAACCAGCATAAGTCCTGGAAATGTGTCAAAGGATGGTTTCCATCGGTAGATACACGCAAAGAGGAGGGAGAGGGTGGAGACAAAAAGACTTGCCCTTTGGAACTGACGAACCCACATACAGTTCTGACAGAAGGGCGCATTCTGTTCAAAAGGTCCTTTCAAAAGGCAAGTCTGCAGGCATGTACTCTGTTATTGTATTCCTTCTGCTCATGTTGTTGCAAATGGGGGAGGGTGAGAGAGAATGGATAACATATTCCGTTCAAAGGGAAAATCTTTTGCCACTTCGCTAATGAAGCATTTACAGGGAGAGCCTCCCAAAACAAGGCTCTATATGGGTTCTCTCATAATCAATGAGACATGTCGTGAAAAATGATACTTGTCAAAAAACAAAAGCGACAACAGTGGCAACAACAACATGAAGAACCAGTCATTGTCGATTTTTGAAACACAAGAAAGCTATGGCTCCATCAAAACGGAGTGCCACATTCTCTAAGTGTCATCAAACACAATGACCAACAACACAGGGATGCCAACGGGCAAATATGTGTCTCATATGGGGCAAGTATACCGGCTGTTTTGGTTCTGAAAAATTCAAAACCATCTTCCAGGCATACAAAATGCATCCATTCATGTATCCCACCATGTAGTGTTTGCACCGCACATTGCATACACCATATTTCTACTGTGTGTGTCAATCTCCTTCCAGCAAGCATGGTTGCAGGGTGGTTTGTGCAGGGAACTGATGGCATGAAGAAGCTAAATGGAAAGGCGCTATTGGCATCTACTGTTATAACTGCATCAAAACCCGCTAACACAAAGCACAAGCATGGATGCAAAGGGAACCGGGTTTGGTTCTTTTCACAGCCGGAAATCATAACATGGAAAAGAACTCTTGATATGGATTTTCAAACTAGCATGGCACACAAAAGAAAAATGGTAAAGCAGCAGGCTTGCATGTGACAAGCTCCGGATCAGCTGGAGTGTATGGGGCTGAAGGCGTGTGGGCGTTCCTTGAATCACTCATTCATCGCGGTGGAGCTAGGCTAGGCATGGTGTTATGGCACCGAGGCTACACAGAAGGTGCCAACGGACTGAAAACATAGGGTCCTCATGTTCCACTGGCAAGCCGTATGCATGGATTCCTTCTGAGATCTTTGATCATACATGGTGCTGAACATGGACCATACCAGCATTGAGCTGATACATGCGGCCAATCGCACCTATGCACCCTGAGGCAGCAACGGTGTCGGAATCCTTGTCCTGGAGGACAAATGGCGTGTCACCGCTACCATGACCAGTTCCATGTATGTGTTCAACTCATTGCTGGAAGGGGAGCTGAGATTTGTCTGCTAGTAGGAAAAATCCTTTCCAAATTTGCAAGTCCAGCTGGAACATGACGTGCAGCCAGACACACTGGGCAAACGTGGACAGAACTCGCAGGTGGGTCTGTACCACAGTGGTGGTGTACTACAAGCAAACATTCACGGCACTCAAATTGAAGGAAGGAGAGGCGGACATATTCCCCGTCATTGGCACCTGGCAGCCTTAGTGGAGTGTGGCTTTCAGTAATGGATGTGATTTTTTGTTCCGTGAATTCACATCATGTCTATCCTAGTGAGTTGTACATACAAAGTCCAGCTGGACAACGTAGGAGTCATGTGTCCGCTTCAAAACAAGCCTGCTTGTTGGTTTTTTCAGCAGGGTTGTGGAAATCAGGGACATCAAGATGCAAATCATGGAATAAGCAGCATGCACATGGTTCCATGAGGCGTAGATGTGTTTACGTGATGCCATGCTACTAGTGAAAAATGAATGGAAACATGTATAACTTTTCCCAAGTTTTTTAACATGCATTTTAGCGGGCGTCAGATTCATACGCAGGACAGCTGTTGCCTGAAACTGTTGCGATAGAGGAGATGGATTTTGTTATCTAGTGCTTTTTAATTAAGATATCTGCCTTGACTATTCTCAGACACACTATGTTCAATCGCTCCATATTGTGACTAACACACCTGTCCCTATGTTTCACTGCATTGTAAAACACACAAAATGGGATGAGATTATCAGTTGATCCATCCATTATGATAAATGGATGGAAACACAAAACTACAGTAGAAATTTCCATAAATGATAAAAGTCATTGGTGACATTATACTTTAGTTTCTCCAACATCTCATCTGGTGTCCAGCCTGGATGAACTCATTGAAATGTCAAAACAGGCAGAATTCGGCCATGAAAGGCTGCTACAATAGAATCCACTAGGCAACAGGGTAGTGGTCATATCTATCCTAGGAACTATTGAAGGGAATTATCTTTGCATTTGATCAAGCTATTTGAACCATACCACTGGCACCAGAAAGGTCTCCATTTCGTGAAAGCATCAAGAGATTTCTGTGACATGAAAACACTAGCATCAGATTTCATGGAGGTGCAGCCTAACTTTTGCCATCTCACCGGAAAGTTGTAAGAAATATACTTGGGAGTTAAAGAATATTTTTTAATATATTTATTATTGTTTTAAGTTTTGAAGAATTTATTGACCTCAGAAGTGTGGTTTCAGTACGTGATAAGCCACATCCTCATTTGAATTCATTTGATTTAGTGACTGGAGCTTTCCCTTTACAAGACAATGGCAGTAGAACACAATTTACTATACAGACAACATGTTTGCGGCCCTATGCTAAACTTTGTTGTACAAAAAGAAGAAATCATTGATTCATGTGCATGGAACATCACCGCTACATCTTCCGTACTGACCATCACACCCTCAAACAGTCTGATTTGACTACAGCATTGCATCTTGGCTTTCCAAGGCAAGTCAAGAAGACGCGCTCATTTTACAACCGCATCAAATAGCCAGGACAAGAAAATACAAGTCAAGTATGATCCTTATGTAGGACACTTAATCGCAAGTGGTTATGAACAACACAAGGTACACGACATAAACAAGTTCCACTTTGTTGCACTCATTTAGCATAAATGGTCCATGCACCAGGTCATTGTGCATCCAGAGGAGGAACTTCCATCTATGCCATTTCAGGAGTGCCCATAAACAGGTCTGGAAGGACACTTTGAAGGGGACACAACCTTGAAAAAAAAATGCTGAACATGTTTTGCTGGGAAACCATGGGCTCATGTAGTACATAAGCTACAACACATTGTGTAGATGAAGACCACCTTCGTTATGGCCAAGGAAACACCATGGCTCTAAAAACCATTGTTTAATTGCATGGAGTTTACTGCACCATTATGAGCAAGGGTTGGGGTTGGTTAATGAGCCACTCATGGGATGAAAGCAGCACTCAATACAACAGCCGAATCCAGACATCATCGTCATTCCATCGATCTAAACATTGTGCAGAATCCATAGAAGATAGACGTTAGTCAAGCTACAGATTGTCGGACTTGCCTACACTTAGAAAAGTTGAAATTTACAAGGGAATACAATTTGAATCCATAGAAGAAAAACAAGTGATCCCGGTTGATCCTCCTACCAATGCATCTCCAATGCTTTCGATTTCAGCTTTCTTACTCGGAAAACTAAGTGGATCTCCATGTTTTGTGGCACAATGTCAGTCTCATGGGATTATCTGATGGTGTAAAGCGCGTGAAGTCGAGATGTCACCATTGTGATCAGGAAGCCGTACCAGGGTTTTCTGCCATGGACTTCACCATGGACCTCTGAATACTTATGAAACTCATCAAGAAGCTCTTTTGGTGGAATATGTTTCCATAGTAGATCCCTTCAAGGTTACAAATTCACATCAAACCAGTAAGACATGAAGACCATGTTTTAATGTTTCATTGAATTCCATGGTCCTCACAACTTTGGCCTAAATTTATCACTCCGTTACTATGTTGTCTAAAACCTCCTTAGAATGTTCAAGAATGGTTCTTAGAGCTCAGCAAAACATTGGGAAAACAACATCGACCATAGGGCCGCCTGGCCAAAGTACACATGACATGGCTAAGAAAACTTTTAGAAGTATGCATGCAGCAAAACGTAGGTGTTGAACATGTAGAAGTGGCGGTACATGATACGATTGGAGAAAGCAGGACACTGGAATGATTTGTCATTAGTACTAGGTGTACATTGATGACAACTGACGGGTACGTATCTATGAGAGTCAATGATGATAATGAGTTATTGTTGAGGTATTGGGTGCTTGGAGCAAGTCATGCGTGCAAAGTTGTGTTGAGAAACTCTGACAAGAAGTTGGGGTTTTTTAAGGCACTTCTATGTAAAAGTATGATGCATTTGAGACATCAACCAGAAAGTAATGAAGACCGAGGCCAATCTAGTTGTATTGACCTTTATGTTAAGTGGTTGAAGATGTCATGAGTCACAAGACCCTTCAGGTAGCAGTGAAAAAAAAAAGGGAGGCCACATTATTAATGGCACTCGAGCAACAAATCTGATAGCTCACTCTGTGACTGACCTTTTGGGCTGTGCAAACACCTCATCCCATTGCTCGTTGAGAAGATACTTAGATTTACGCTAGGAGGCATGAGCTGACACGTGTTAATCAATAATCATTTGTATCATACGCTGTCACCACTCGAGAGTCTCAAATACCATCTTGTTTGAAAGCTGAACACGATGGTGGAGAAGCTTTGGTACTCACATCCCTGTATAGAAGTACTGATGGAGAAGAACACCGTAGTTTCAAGAAAACCATAGGTTTTTTTTACACTCTCCGGAAATGTCAACCTCCAAGGGACCAGCTATGTGGATGTGGTTGAAAAGTCTTATGATACACTTCACTGCTACTGTGGTCAACAGTGTCAAACTAAAAATGCACTCCATGACATCACCTTTTCATGGCACAACTTTACCTTGATCATTCCATCTATAGGACATCCAAGGACAGCAAGATTCCGATAGGGCTGGATCAACAATGCTGGCACTAGTGGGTGTGGAAGCACCCTCAAGGATTCCTAGCTCTCACTGATGCATGCTACCAATGTTTTGGGCAGCCAATGGACACCAAAGGTAAAGAGTGTGGAGCACAAGGATCACGAATGTGAGTGGGCAGAGCACGTCGCATTTGATAGAACTGAATCAAAACATTTTTGTTACTCAGCATAGCAACGTTACATCTGATACTTATATCGTGTGATCTAAGATTTCCAAAGAATCCAAGCACGCCCAAATTGGAGCAATAGAGCCCCTGCTATGGCCGTCGAAGTAACCCTTGGTGGAGCCGCCCACCTTGCCTTGCTCGCTAGGCAACGGGAGGTGCTTTGGCGATGACTCGTCGGAGCGCCTTTCCTCGCCCAAAAGTCAAGGAGAGTTTCATCCTGGTCAAGGAGGTCCTTATTGTTACCTCATTCATGCCCCTTGTGCATTTGGAGCCAAATAGGAACGAACTCGGATCACTGGCGGTGGATTATCCCGCCACCCATGGTGAGTACCAGATTCCACCCGCCCAACACCTGATTCTCGGGCTAGGCTAACTTTCTGAATACTCACTCAAATCGAGTGATTCAAAGCTCAATCCTACAAGGAAAAATCCAAGGAATCCGAATTCAAAGTCAGATCAGGTGTTTGGCCGCTCCTCAGTGGTTGAACCAGGGACTACGATCAACGGCACTCATGGCAAGGGGCACACAATGTCAACAATCTTCTCCTTGTATCTCAACCTTGATGCCCTCTCCTTGGGACCTATAGCAATTTTAAACCTCTCTGGGCAGACCGAGTTCCATGCAACTCGCATTGTGCCTGTCCTTGGGCTGTGCCTTGGTCATAGCGTTGGTGAGCATACGCATAGTGCCACAGTGCACAAAAGCTGCATGTCCCTTTGCCACCAAGTCCCGCGCGTAGTGATGTCAGATCTCAATGTGCTTGGTCCTTTTGTGCAGCACCGGGTTCTGGGTTAGGTTGATGGCACTCATGTTTTTGACATTGAGAAGAGTCGACTTTCTTTGCGGCACCCCAATCTCCTTTAGTAGCCACCGCAGCCACACCGCCCCCGTTGCGGCTTCCGCGAGTGCGATGTACTCCGCTTCGGTGCTAGGCAGTGCCACACAGTCCTGCTTCCTACTTGCCCGTGAAACTACTGCACCACCAAGCACAAACACGTACCCCGACGTTCATTTTCTGTCATCCACATCACCAGCCCAGTCGGCATCAGAGTAGCCAACCAACTTGAGGGAGTCGTCACACGGTCCCCCTCCAAACACGAGCCGCGATTGTTTTTTTACCTTGAGATAGTGGAGGATCCGCTTCTTTGCTTGCCAATGCAGCGGCCCGGGGTCAGCAACATAGCAGCTCACTTGGCCATCCACGATAGCCAAGTCCGGCCGCGTCGCCACCATGCCGTAAATGATGCTCCCAACCATGGACTGGTTTGGTACACCTAGAATCTCCTCCTTCTCCTCACTTGTGCTCAGCCTAATGCTCGAGCTCAGCTCACATGTGGTGGTCATGGGTGTGCCGATGGGATTGCACTCCTCCATGTTGTAGGGGTGGAGCACCTCTTGCACATACTTCTCTTGTCCCATCTCTAGCATACGTGCCTTGTGGTACCTCTTGATGGCAACACCAAGGTAGTACTCGAGCTTGCCCATGTTGGTCATTTTGAACCGACTGTCCAGCTGCTGCTTCAGATTTACCAACTCCTCCATGTCCGACCACACGAGGGTGAGGTCATCCACGTAAAGGACCATGATCTAGTGCAACCCCGGCTACTTTCGCGCGTACACGGTCTGATCCGCTTCGTAGTGATTGAAGCCAAGTTCGGCCATGAAGCCGTCCATTTTCAGGTACCACATGAGTGGTGCTTGCTTGAGCCCGTAGAGTGCCTTGCAAATCTGGCACACCTTCCCGAACGGCGCGTCCAACCCCTCTGGCACTTCCATGAAGACCTCCTTCTCCAGGTCACCATTGAGGAATGCAATTTTCACATCCATTTGGTGGACTTCGTAGTCGCGCGGAGCCGCCACTGAGAGAATGGAATGGATGGATGCAAAACTCACCACCGGTGCAAAGGTCTCATCGTAGTGTTCACCCTTCCACGGGACATACCCCTTTGCCACCAGCCACACCTTGTACCGCTCCACCTTCCCCTCCTTGGTGAGCTTCTTCTTGAAGATCCACTTGGAGCCGATGATTTTTTTCCCTTCGGCCTGTCGATCAGCTGCCAAGTGCCGTTCTCTTCATGGGAGGCGAGCTCAAATTTTATGGCTCCCTCCCACTCAACCCCGTCCTTCTGCTGCAATGCCTCCTTGACGGTCTTGGGCTCCTCTTGCGCAAAGAACACTCGGGAAAACCTAGTACAGATTCCTTGGGCGGCATCGTACCGTTTTTTCATCCTCCTAGCGCGTCCGCTTCTCCGCGGCTGCTGCTATTGAGGCTGCTCCTGTTGCTGCCGCTGCTGGTGCTACTCCCCTCTCGCGGTGCCACTTGCACCGTTGGCTTGCTCTCCCTCTCTGGGGGACCGTGAAGATGCCGGCTCACTCCCCGCCTCCTCATTTAGCTCCACTTCTACCGGTGCTTTGGACTCATTTTCTGACTCAGATGAATGCAAATAAGCCGCTCCCCCATCTCCAAGATGGTTCCCACCGGTTGGAGCCGCTCTTTTGCGTCTTCCGGCATCTCCCCCTCTAGGAGTGACAGCCATTCCCCCCGCTTGGAGAGAATCGGGGCCGGCATTGCTCAACATGGACCAGACCACGTTGAGGATGGTGCGGTTTGCCCTCTCAGTGACACCATTCTGCTACGAAGAGTGTGGCATAGTTTTCTTCCATGCGATGTCCTTACTCTTCATCCATGCCGAGGAGTCCTCGTACTTGCCGCTGTTGTCGCTCCGGAAAGCCTTCACCTTCAACCCTGTTTGCCACTCCACTATCGCCACAAACTCCTGCATACATGTCAGGATATCACTCTTCCTCTTGATGATGTGAAGGTAGAGCTTGTGGTTGTGATCATTGATGAAGGTCACAAAGTAACGAGCATCCCCAATGGAGCTCTTGAATGGTCCGCACACGTCAACGTGGACCACCTCCAACTTCGCCGATGCACGCATCCCTTTTCCATCGAACGGCTGCCGTGTCGCCTTGCCGACCACGAACGGCTTGCACATGACATTCTTGGCTACGTCAAGGCTCTTGAACTCAAGACCCCATACCACTTCCTTCTTTGCAATGTCCTTCACAGTTGAGGGAGAAATGTGACGTAGGAGGAAGTGCCACAAGTCCAGGTCTCCATCATCCTTCTTCACGAGGTGGACAATGTCAGACCCCGCCTGGCTGCCAAGGACCTTTGTACGGAGCAGGTACAATTCGTCTCCTCTCTTTGTGCATGCAATCACCTTGCCGTTCCCTTCCTTACGGATGATGGCCTCCTTCTTGTTGAAGAGCACCTCGAGCCCCTTGTTGGTAAGTCGGCTTACTGACACCAGATTTGACCCAAAGTTGGACATGTGGATCACGTCGTAAATTATGCTTATGACAGCCTCTCCGTCCACATCCATCTCGATGCAAACGTTGCCTTCACTTGCATCAAACTCTGTTCTACCGTTGGCCACCATCAGTCACCGCTCCGAGGCGCTATAGGTGACGAATGCCCCCCAGTTGCATTACGTGTGGCGGCCCTATCTGGAGTCAATGACGGAGACTCCCGGATCTGTCAAGTCGGCGGACTCCTTCGCCATCATGGCAAAGGAGTCTTCTATCTTTCCAGCCTTCCCTGGATGGTCCGACTTCCTATTGGGGTAGTTGTGTACGTAGTGGTCTTCTTTACCACACGCATAACATTCCCCCTTCTTTTCACCTTTCTTGGTGCCCTGCTTGGCACCTTTTCCCTTCTTGCCTCCTCCTCCACCTTGAGGGTGGACGGCATAGGCGGAACTTGACGTTGCCCGGCTCTCTCTCCCACCACGCCACATTCATTCATTGCGGATGTACTCAGCCACCTTCGGATAACTCAGCTCATCAGCGAACCAGCCGCCTACAACGGTGATCATGGGACTCCAACTGTCTGGCAAGGCCAGGAGGAGGATCAAGGTTTGCAGCTAAGGGTCAACCTTCCATCCAGTGGCTACACACTCGGCGGCAAGGGACTCAGTTTGCTGCAAGATCTCCATGATACTGTCGCCTTTGTTGGCTCCGAGGGTGACGATCCTTTTGAAGACGAAGAGTTTATTGGCAAGGTTGGTGGACTGGTAGATGGTGCGAAACTTCTTCCAGGCCTCTGTGGCCTCCGTGCATCCTCGAATTGGTGCACGCTACGGCGGAGCTAACACTAACACCAACAAGGCAAGCGCCTTCTTATTGTGCTTCTTGTACTTGTCCACTTCCTGCGGTGTCGCGGTATCCGGAAAGGCGGTCTCTTTACCGTTGACCAGCTCAAGCAGGCCTGTTTCATTGAGGTAGACCTCAAATTGCCTCCTCAACAAAGGGAAGCTGTTCCTGTAAAACTTTGAGATGGCGCTGATTGTCTCTTGCTCGGTCATTGCCATGGCGTCAGGCAGTAGCGTGAAAGTTGTAGAGATAAGGTCCTTCTAGGCATGTGGGCCCATAACCCTTTATTGGTACTAGTGGGTGTGGAAGCACCCTCAATGATGCCTAGCTCTCACTGATGCACACAACCACTGTTTGGGGTAGCCAATGGACACCAAAGGTAAAGAGTGTGGAGCACAAGGATCAGGGATGTGAGTGGGCAGAACACGTTGTATTCAGTAGAACTGAACCAAAACAAGTTTTTGTTACCTAGAATTGTGAGATTACATCAGATTATAATAGCCTGTGATCTAAGCTTTCCAAATCATCCAAGCACGCCCAAATTGGAGCGGTAGAGCCCCTGCTATGGCCGACAAAGCACCCCTTGGTGGTGCCGCCCACCTTGCCTTGCTCGCTAGGCAACGGGAGACGCTTTGGCAATGACTCGTCGGAGCACCTTTCCTCGCCCAAAAGTCAAGGAGAGTTTCATCCTAGTCAAGGAGGTCCTTATAGTTTCCTAATTCATGCCCCTGGTGCATTTGGAGCCAAATAGGAACGAACTCGAATCCCTGGTGGTGGATTATCCCGCCACCCCTGGTGAGTACCAGATTTCATCCGCCCAACACCCGATTTTGGGGCTAGGCTAACTTTCTGAATACTCACTCAAATCGAGTGGTTCAAAGCTCGATCCTGCATGGAATAATCCAATGAATCCAAATATAAATTCAGATCAGGTGTTCTACCACTCCTCAGTGGTCGAACCCCGGAGTACGATCAACGGCACAGATGGCAAGGGGCACACAATATCAACAGACAATTCACACAAATGCCCTGGCATCATTGACAGCAATTAAACTACCTTTGAATCGGATGAGTCTCCTCTGGAAAGATTCTTTCAATCCAATAGAAGAATATAATTACCTTGCACGTGCCTCTCTCTCACATCCTGGAAGTTGGAAGAGAAGTGCAATTGCCTCCTACAAGTTGTAGCAACTTTGCCAAGAGTCCAGGGAGGCACAAAACACATACGATCTCCATGCAGTCATCACAGACAATGTCATCATCCCAATGAACATCTTTTCAATACAGTAACGGTCTTAAACATGTCATGTTACAAGACTTTACAATATTTGACGGTCAAGATGACCTTTAGTGAGTGATTGCAACAACCGACAAAATCGATATAGCCGCCTAAAATAGTATGAATAGGAATCCAACAGTTAGCAACCACAAATGAAGAATACACATGATGGCAGCTAAAAGCAGCAATAACTAGATAATGCGATGCTTGATGTTATCAGTTTGCAATACCAACAGCTACTAAGTCACATCTCACGGGACTGTTGGAAGCATCACGAGCAAGCCAAAACAAAGACAATTTGTAGGGAAGAAAAGTTCCAGAACTGACAAGGGGAAAAAGTATATGGCAAATCTCCTGACCGGTTGGAAAAATCTATGTTGATGAATCACATGTATAAATGGCTCATAGTGTAATAGATGAGGGTTCCTCATATTATTTAGTTTGAACAAGGGTACGAAGACGATCAACCAGTGATTGTGCCATGGGTGCGACAGAGGGATTGTGAAATTTGTGAAACAATATCTGCACTAATGGATGCAGGGACCTCTTGCAGTTGAATCAATAATGGCATGGTCTAGGAGATTGATCTGTCATAAGACCAAATTAGACGTGTTTGAAGGAAGAATTGTTGTCCAACGGTTATGATGTTTTTAACTCCACAAACGACACCGACTCCAAATAACATTGCTATGTGATGTGTAGGTCAAGTGTTCTCCAGTGCATGACCGCAACGTCATCCTCAGTGAACATCTCATGCATCACAAAAATTCACAAGTTGAATCAACTAGTGGAGTATTCTACACAAAAATGTATGGTTGGAGACTACACTTGACCCTGACCGAGTGACCCTCAATACAACGGTGGAAGCAACACAGTTTGAATTAGTAGCCAAAGTTGTAGCAACCATAGCTTGATGATGCATGATGCCAATATTATTAAATGTGGATAGGGAGTACCTACAATGAGGATTCTACATGTGGTTCATCCATGCACAACCATGAAAAGAGGGTGAAATCATGAAAACTAATGTAACAAACTCATTAGCCTCACCGATACATGATTATACAGGTATACTGGAGGGGATTTTACCACCAATAAAGAGATATGAAAGGATTAACCTTAACCAACTACCCTGAGAGTCCCCTCCTCTTTGTGGTGTCAACCTGAAGTCAAGAAAAAAGCAACACACAAGGCTACATATTAGATGGTTACCATGAGCGGACTGAACAAAGATGAGTTAACAACTATGGTTGCATCGTTCTGATTTAACATTCTCTTATGAAACTTATGGTATGGTGATGAACACCAAATTCTGACAGTACTTGAGAGTTGTGTTCTCATACACCTCAAAGTCCAACGGACTTTGAGAGTGGTGGTGGTGAGAAACAATAAAGATGAGCACAATGAACATCTCCAATGAGCCCTCGAAGTCATAAAAAAGGATACGTTCCAGAAAAAAAACCTTGAAGTGTGACTTCTATTGCCATTTGGTTAAGGGTTTTTACCACTTCATTAGCTGCGGATGTATTGAAGTAGATAATGATACTACGTTTTGGAAAGTGATAACTGCTAGATGGCCACCCATGTTTGGGATGTAAAAGTGATATTAGGTTTCATCAACTGGTATCGTTGATTGGTAGAGGATTACGTCGGAGTGTAAGTCCCTCTATTTGATCTCACGTAGAAAAAACTTATGTGGAATCAGGATGGCAGGGAACACAAAGTGTTTGCCTCCTAAAGAGACAGTGAGACCTTTGTCCCTACCTTATGATTGGAAGATCCTCGAGTGGAGTACATCACGGCCAAAGAAGCATCAGATTGAATATTTGGTGCCTTTCTCCCCCAAGTCAAGGAAGGTGGAGAACAACTGGCAACACATATATCCCAAAGAGAATAGGGGCTAGGGTTGGACTATGTTGTTGAAGAGAAAGAAAATATGGTAATAATGCACAGTTCAATGAAGTGGTGGTGTTACCTTGAATGCAGACAACATGACGTCCACAATAGCTACCGTGATTTTGGTTATCCAAGTATTCGGACACACATGTGCCATAAAAAATGACAATGGATGAAGTTCCTCAAATGAAATTGGACTACGAGATCAAGTACAGGCCTAACAAAACAAGTGAAATGAAAGTTTTCATTGGGGAAACATTTGATGGCCAATATGAACACGCTAATGGTCAAGCGAGACCCATACATTGTACGATAATTCCTGCATGGGGCTACAAAAAATTTACCGGATGTAAAGGCAATACACTCACCAAGTCATTGTAATACGAAGCAAAGAGCTATGACATATGCCTTTTGGAGGAGTGCTAAGTCACCATTGTGGATGGACACTTCAACAATGAATTCATCATGAAGAAACTTCCCGAACAATATTGGTAGAAGAATATGTCAACTGAAATTACAAATCATTACAATTTACACAATGTTTGTCAACAACACAAGTTAAGATGGATCAAACTCTATTTTTTCTCAGCCACCACTGGTACCAAGATATCCATAGTTAGACAGCTCCATGGTCTTTGCAATCTGTTTTCTTGCAAACCCTCAGGGATTTGACGCAATCCTTGTGGTTGCGGGCCACTTCTCCAGATTGGCACATTCAATTTCAAAGTAGACAACTGTCACAGCAGTAAAGATTGCACGACTGTTCCTTGTCCTTATCACCAGGTGCACTAGCTCCATGCACCGTATTCTTCACGAGGTTTGCAGATTCCTGGACAACGGAGATGGGCTGAATAATTGTGCTCAGTCTTCGAGTAAGAATGAAGTTGTCAGCTCTTCCTCCTCCACCATTGTGCCATAATATGGAGTGTTACGCACAATGGAGCGCAGATTGTGAAAATGTAAAAGTTGCAAGGGGGTGGGACATGCGATGTAGGAAATTGGACACAAAAGTAGCATGTGAGTTGGAGTAGGTGTTCTTCAATGACAAGCGTCATAAACATCAAGCACATGCATTAAAGTATCCAAAAAATAATGCGGCTTACTTGGCCCAAGGCACTCGGAGCAAGCAATGTGTGTTAGTTGGGGTTACAAGTTGGTGGTTTATGAAGGGGCATAGATGACTTAGGGAGCTTGCAGAACATTGAGTCTCTTTGATAAAAAAGTGGCATGCTTTTGAGCAAGATGAGAAAACAGTATGCGATAATGAATATGGTCCATGATAATTCTGTTGACCCTGAGAAGTTGTTGGGGAGCTTCCGAACGTTACTACTACTAACGAGGCAACATTGTCATAGCCAGTTGATGCAGCAGCATGCAATGCAAGTGCAAGAACAGCAAGGGTTTGGCCAGGAAGGACATGCAAGGATATCATTAGCTTCAT
>SZWC01012556.1:5371-22084 GCA_023375785.1 Penium margaritaceum | reverse complement strand
GCCACATTATGACCCCTCGATACCGATTGGGTCTGTTTTAGGGATATGCACGGGCATGGGCATGGCCAAGTGGTCATAATCTGCTGGCTGGTCAAAGATGTTGGGATCCCCAAAGCTGAATGCTGTGATCCAGAAGAGATCTTCAAGTGGCCAAGTCTTGTACGTCAAGGACGTAAGACGAAGGTTGTAAGATCTTGATTGGAAATGGGATACAAATGTTATTCGATTGAAGGAAAACAGAAAAACTCAAGCTGAAACATCCCACTACGTTGGATCTTTCCACAAGGAACCTTGAATCATGTGGCACATTTCATAAGTTTCTTTGTAGGGTTTAAAGGAAACTAGATTTATCGTGATCATTTTGAAATAAATAATCGAATCCATGTTCTGATATTCTTCGATATTTTTGGTAATCATGTGCTCAGCGTCCTCTTGCACTTAGTTTACAGTGGTGGAAGAACATCTTTTCCATTTGAACTCAGGGGCTTATCGTGGAATCATATAGTTCAAACAAGAATTTTTTTCAAATTTATCACTCAATTTCTTACCCCTCTGATCTTTCAATTCAACGATTGAGATTAAATGGATTATGTGATCCTTGATTTCAACTAGGTTTTTTGGGCATAAATTATTTAGGTGATCCAATTTGATCGAATTGGTGGATTTTTAGACCCTGAAATTCAATGAAGTCATGTTCAAGGTCTTTTGTATGACATATTGTTCTATGTTGATCAACGGTGCCTATGTTTCCCAAGCTATGTAGATTAATGTCACTTGTGTGTGCATCCTCTTATCCACATGTAGGAAACAATGCTATGTAAATCAATGAGATAATTTATATGGAAAGATTGAATTGATTTATTCTTGTGGCTTCTTCAATTCATCGAGCTAGAATTTCAGCGGATTTCAACTAGATTTAAAGAATTTATGTACAAATATAAAATAGGGGGGGGGTATTTGGGTCTTCTGATAATCCACTTGTAAGCCAGTATCCCTTGCGCATGTGTAAGAGATGTTTAGGCTTGACTTTGCTTCATTCACATAGGCCTTGATGTCGGGCGACTTTGTAAGTCGCCCCCATTCTCGCTCGACCATGTCTGAGATTCCCCCATTCTGAGAAAAATGGCTAGGTCACCCCCATTCTGAAAAGTCATGGCCAGGTCGCCCCCATTTTCGTGCTTCGGGGAATCATGGCTACGATGCCCAGTACGGATAAAATGTTATCGACATCTTGCCCCCACTTAAAAGGTGGGGGCAAGATAACGACAATATTTTGTATCGCACTTGGCTGAAAATCAGTTTCAATGAAAACGTACCGTTCATCGTTCCGGACACCAGGTCCGTTGTGTCCGCCGTCCAGACTTGCTCGCATCATTGCTGTCAAATTTTCCATGTGATGGGTTAGACATTGTGTATATGTCTTATAACCTCATAGGGCATCTCTAAAGGAGGAGGAACCGTTGACCATACTAAAACATAGAGCTTCCTTCGCCTTTGCTAGCAAGAGCTAAGAAGATACCGCGATGGATGTACGAGCATGGATAGCAAAAGCTGACCATGCTCGTACGTCCATTGCGCTGTTTCGTGGATTCACTATCAAACACGACCCCAAAAGTCATAGGTTCAAGGTCTTTTAGGGACGCGTATGTATAAAAGTCTGGTCGTCAATGACGCAAACTAAAAAAGAATGATTTAACCTGATCGAAAAAAGAAAGAACATTTTAGACGGCTAGATGATGTAACCGGTCGTGTCTCCAGCTCCTGCACTGAAGTCGTCGTCGGAGTTCACAGAATGGCATTCTCAGTCCGTGCCAGGGGTTTACCCCCTTCGAAGGACTCAGGGGCAATCGTCATCAACGACCCAGAGCAGCGAGACTCGAATACTTTGAGTCTGCGGAGGCCCATTTCCGTTTTTAACCAAACCCCTGGTTTTGGGACCCAAACAGGGGGTTTTTACCTCAAACTCGTGTGTTCGCACGAGTTATTTTGTTTATTTCATGTTGAAGTTCTTCGCGAACAAAATTTGATTTACGTTTTGCCGTTTTGGCGCAAAATCATCGCGTGCAAGGCACGCTGGCGATTTCGCGCTAGCTCTCTCGACCTCACCCTCACTCCCCCTATCCCTCATCCTGGCTTGCTTGTTTTGCAAGGAGGGCGAGGGGGGGCAAGGGCACGAGGCCATGAGGCCTCGCCCTCAAGACCCTTGTGGCCTCTCAGCCGCCGATCGGGCTGAGGCCGCGATCGGCGGCTGGCGGCTGGCCGGCCGGTGGCCGGCCGGTCGCTTGGCCGGCCGCCGGCCGTCCAGCCGGCCGGGAGCGAGCTGGCCGGCGGCCAGCAAAATGCTGGCCGCCGGCCAGCCCTTGCTGACGTGAGGGGTGGTGTGCAACCACCCCTCGCTTCAGCGAGGAGGGAGGGCCGAACCGGCCCTCCCGCTACATTCCTCCCCACTTATTATGAACCATCCCGGTTCATGAACAAGTAGGATTGTCAGTCAGTGAGTCATCAACACTGTGAAAGAATGTTAATAACTTCAATCACCAGCTAGACATGAACACGTGCATGGTACTTAGACCTAAGCTACAGCTTGTAGGTCAGCACGGCTAGCGGCCTCCCCCCTTTAGGCTGGAGCGTCCGCGCGACAACCATGTTGGGCGTCCTTAACCTCCTATGGTTACTGTCCATGAATGCTGCCCTATGGGAATGTTGTTCATTGTTTCCGCGTTCAGGTGGTACCTCCTGCCACGCGTCGATCTGTGTGAGCTACAAGCTCGCTCCAGGACTCGTTGACGACCCCTGTGGACAACCGAGATTCGGGCTCCCATGAATTATGTTCAGGTCCACAACCGGCCCAATGAACGAGGTACTCCCTAACAACGCGTGACCGAAGAGTACGCTCTCGATGCTGGAGTAGGCGAAGGACCTCGTATTGGCCATCGGCAGCAAGGACTGTTGGCGGTGGCTGAACGGTTCCGTCTGCCGTGCATGGAGCCAACATCACGTCATGTATTTTCAGACTCGGCGGAAGTAGAAATCGGTATGTCACTGGCCCGATGCGTGCCACAATGGGAAACGACCCAATCCACTTTGGCAGAAGTTTTCTTGCCTCTGGCGACTTCAGCCAATGGTTTTTAGTGCTAAGCAGCACTTTGTCACCGATGTTAAACGAGACCTCCTAGAGACCTTTGTCGCCATATGTCTTTTGTCGTTGCCGAGCTGCTTGAAGGTGACCCTTTGCCTCCTGTAACAAGGAGTCGATGCGCTTGGCAAAGGCTTGAGCAGAAGGAACCTGCCCTTCTGTACTCCCACTCTTCACCAATGAAGAGGGTACCACTGGATGCCGACCACTGTTCAACACGAATGGTGTGAATTGCGTGGACTCATTCACCGAGTTGTTCACCGCAAACTCCGTTGGTGCTAGGAATTCATCCCAATCATGCATGGCAGGGTCCACGTACATGCGGAGCATCTGCTCTAGAGTGCGATTCATGCGCTCTATTTTTCCGTCAGATTGAGGGTGAAATGTTGTTGACATTTGTGCCTCACTGCCAAAGTACTCGTGCATCTTTTGCCAGAACTTACTAGCAAATGTTCGATCTCGATCGGAGATGCGCAACGGCAAGCCGTGGTACTTTACGACACCCTCAAAGAAGAGACGAGCGGTCTTGTCTGCGTTCACGTCAGTGGTTGTAGGAATGAAGTGTGTCATCTTCATCAAAAGATCCATAACCAATAGTATTGCATCGTCGTCACGGGTCATGTCCGGAAGACCAGTAATGAAGTCCATGCTGACGCACTCCCATGGAGTCCCAGGAATGGGAAGCTGTTGGAGGAGTCCAGCAAGCTTCTTGTTACTAGCCTTATTCTGAAGACATTGGTCGCATGTCATGCAATACTTCCGGACGTCGACACTCCATCCTGGCCACCAATAGTGGTCCGAGAGTGCCTGTCCGGTCTTTCGGGGTCCCGCATGACCTGCGATTGGCGGGTCGTGGAACTGGGAGATAACCTTTATTCGAAGGTCTCCCGAGTTTGGCACAACAACTTGTTCTCCGTGCAAGAAGATTCATGCGGCCTCCACCAAGCCGTACTTGTCCAGATTTCAAGAGCCTTGAAACCAAGAATCCACTATGTTTCCCATCCGGATCCTGTTTACAAGACCGTTGTAATGGATAATCTCTCGTGGTGGTTGCTGCAGAGGTGCAGGGGGATCTGGTGATTGTACTGTTGCTCTTGCAATGGCCATAAAACACCCCCTGACCTCGATGGTTGCTTTAGTTTCCACAGGCTCTCGGCTTAGTGGATCGGCCACATTGATGCGTCCTGGCCGATATTCCCATGTGAACGAGAATCGGCTCAGGTATTCGCTCCAACGCGCCTGTCATCTTGACAGGTTCGGTTGCGTTTGGAAAAACACCAATGAATTATGGTCGGTCACGACCGTCACACCCCCTTCAGCAGCCTCGAGGTATCAACGCCACACCTTGAAAGTGTGTAGTATCGCAAGGATATCTGGATCTCCAGTCGTGTATCGCATTTCCGCGGGGACGAGCTTTCGGCTCTCATACGCCACTGGGTGACCGTTCTGCATGAGGACGGCTCCGAGTCCTACTATCGATGCATCACATCGAACCTCCCACGGTTGCGATGGATCTGGAAGAGCTAGGATGGGCATTGTGGATAGAAGCTCTTTGACTTTGAGAAATGCGTTCTCACAATCAGGTGTCCATTCCCAACGCACGTCTTTTTGCGTGAGCCTGGTTAGCGGTGCTACTAGGGTCGAATACCCTTGTATAAACCGTCAAAAGTAGTTTGCAAGGCCGAGGAAAGACCGCATCTGCCCGACATTCTCGGGACGTGGCCAGTCCACAACGGCTTGGACCTTTCATGGGTCGACACGGATCCCGTCCTTGCCGACGATGTGTCCAGGGTATTCGAGCTCACCTCGTGCAAACTTGCACTTGCTAACTTTTGCATAGAACTTCTTTTTCCTGAAGGATTGCGAGAACTTTGCGCAAGTGTTCTATGTGCTCTTCCATTGATTTGGAGAAAACTAGGATGTCATCTAGGTAAACCAATACAAACTGTCCGAGTCGCTTGGAAAACATTTGGTTCATTTCTCCTTGGAAGGTTGTCGGGGAATTTGTAAGCCCAAAGCATAACACTCGGAATTGATAGTGTCCCATGTACTTTCAAAACACGGTTTTGGGCACATCATCTTCTGTGATGCAGATTTGATAGTACCCTTGAGACAAATCCAAGGACGAAAACAATTTTGTGCCTTGGAGTTAATAAAAAAGGTCCTCAATCCGCGATAAGGGGAATCATTTTTTTACCGTCAGCTTGTTGAACGCCCGGTGATCCACGCACATGCATAAACCACCATCCTTTTTTTTCACAAAAAGGATTGGTGCACCGTACGGCGAGCCACTGGGCTCGATCCACCCTTTTGTAAGGTACTCTTTGATTTGGCATTCGGCCTCTCGCCTTTCGGCTGGACTAAGGCAATACATGGGTCTGAACGGAGGAGTCGCCTCCGGTTGCAGCGGAATTGTGTGGCCCATGTGTCTTTCTGGTGGAAGCCTAGCCAGGGGGTCTTGGAATAGATCCAAAAACTCTGCCACTAGAGATTTGATCTCTTGTGGCGTGTTTTCCTTCATTTTGTCCTCCACTTTCTGCAACTGAGCCAAGAAGTATCGAAAACCTTGTCAAATACGTCTCTTGACATGCATCGCAGACAAGCTGGCATGGACTTTGAGTCGTTTCGGTTATAATTCCGGACACGGAATCAACGTAAAGCGGCGTTTTCCTTTTCTGAGGATCAAGCGCTTTGATTCAAAGCACATTAGAGCCTTGTTCTCACAAAGCCAGGGGTCACCTAGCACCACGTCAAACGGGTCAAGAAGGTTGAGTACCTTCAACGTGACACTCTGTGTGTACCCTTGAATGCAAATCTTCACTTTACAAGTATCGATCACGGGTACCGTACAGTTGTCACCGACAACAAGTGCGCCATTTGATGGCTCATACTTCAGGCCAACCTGTCGGGTAAAGCCAAGGCTATCAAAAGAGTCGTCCCCTCCAGTGTCAGCAAGTACGTTCACGGGAGCACCAGCTAGGTGTCCTTTGAACTGCATTGTCATGTTGCCTCCACTCTTCCGAGACTTGACGACGGCAAGTCGAATTTGTGATAAACACGGAATCTGTACAACTCCCATGATTCACCTACTTGAGTCCACATCATGTGGGCACGTGTGAACTAGGCTAGCACCTTCCCTTCTTTAAATTTGACTGGGTTGAAATCGTCGACTAAAGGTACTGCAAACATGATTGAACTCATTGCTTTGAGGGCATTTGCTTCAATCACTATGTCACACAACTCCTGCACAGTGGTCGGTGTCGCCACCACTAAGTATGTACGATCATGCATCTCGCCCGGAGATACAAGGTTTAGTGAGCAATGTTAGTCAGCAAGTGTAGAATGCGGTTTAACAAGAGGAGAGAAGACAACAGAGAAAATTGAACTCGTCAAAAACTCAAATTGTTTAACATCCTCATGTGAAAACATGAACCCACACTCGTGATCCAGTTTTACCCCTGAGTGGTCCCCACTGACGTCACTCAGGGGTGGGGAAAACCCGCCCCACGGCCCTGTCCGTTACCACAGCCAGGCCCATTACCGCGACCGCGACCCTGTCCACGGCCCTCTCCGCGGCCTCCTGCTGTACCATCCCCACGAGGTGCTACTACTGCAGCTAACACCGTGACCTCCTGTCCATCCCCAGCAGCATGAGAGCACTGAGCCCTAAAGTGGCCCGGCTGCATGTAGTTATTGCAGAGCCCTTCGCGGAAGGATGTATTGCGACGCTCACACGCCGCCTACAGCTTGTCATTCTCGCGGTTGCGCTTACTCTTGGGGCCCTTGTATCCACCAGCCTTCTTGGCTGGAGGGTTTGCTGCTTGCCCTTGGCCCTGCCTCGCTGTCCAGCTGACCCACCAGCCCCTGCAGCGTCCATGCGCATGTCGCGGCTTTGCTGTGCATCCGCGTTCGACCGTGCATCAGAGTAGTGCTTCGGGTTTGCCGAATACACTTTGCTCAAGTAGTTGCGCAACACCCTCCCGCTTTTCCAAGCTTGGCCAGAGGCTGTCGTGGTGGTCTCGTCCTTCAGCTTCTTGCTGGAAAGATCATCACGCAAGTACTCCAGCAGCATGCACTCCGGGTACTTGAAGGTCTCAGTCCCATTGCCCTTGGTGAAGCTTTTGGCTTCCTCCACGAGTGCGGCGAACTCGCTCAAATAGGATTCGAGCGAGCTGCCCACTTGCCTGAAGTCCTTCATCTTGTGGAAGGCGCGCTGCGCCTCCTCACGTTGGGTGCACTTCTTGCACATGATCGCACAGAAGGCCTCCCACGGCATGGGCTGCCACTCGAGGTGTGGTTGCTGCGCAGTCCACTCCTTGACCACATACTTGAAGAGTTTGTCTTCAAGCCGCATCATGGCAAGGTCGCCCCACTGGCTGAGTGGAGCCTTGTGGACACATAGGACGTGATCCATGCGGTTCAGCCAGTTGGTCAGCTTCATGCCCTTCCGGAAGATCTCCACAATGTGGAGGAAGGACGTGTTCATGACCGACCACGAAGTCATTGAGGTAGGCACTGCCACTTGCAGTGGCATCCGCAGCTGCGGCAAGCTACGCTTGCTGCTACATCCGCACTTGGGTCATGCTCTGCAACGCCTTGTCGAGGTCGTTGCATTGGCGGCTTGCCTCGTGGGCGGCCAGGCGCTGCAGCTAGCGATCACGATCAAGGTCCGTGATGCTCTGCCCGACGTGGGCTAGCAGATTGGCGAACGCGAACTTGAGCTCTGATGTCGTCAGAGCATCAACGATAGCCTCTAGGGCCTCGGGTTGTCCGTGCACCCTTACCCACTACAAGAGGGTATGGTTTGCGTATAAACCTCCAAGGAGTTCCACCTTTCAGAGGAGACTATCGTCGGCAACGACGCTCGAGTGGGCATTACTTGCCCCATTGCGGCCGCATCGTAGGAAGGAGGGTCCATCCCCATTCCTCCGAGTGGTGTCGTATCTCCACCATCGGTGGTGATTTTGAGTCGGCCTGCGGCCTTGGCAGCAAACTCCGCGAGCCTACTGCTGTCATTGCGGATTTCCTTTGCGGCAACGTCGTCCGGTTCGTTCTTGCGGAAACTTCCCATGTGGCTGCTTTCAACGCCCTTGTTGCTCTCGGCAGTCTCGCTACCGTCGGCAGCTTCAGGCAATGTGGCGGGAGTCTTGCCCTTCTCGAGCAATCGGCTCGAGTATGTCGCACAACGATGGCAATGGTCGCGATCCTTGTCGCCTTCGCTATCGACGGCGTCGTGCTCTTCATCGCGATCTCCCCCCGGGAGATCCTCCTCCATCGCGTCGTCCGTCGCGTGGGGGTCGTCCACGTGCACGTCGATGTGCTTGTCAAGCACCTTTCTGGCCTCTGCACGCTTCTCGGTATTGTCGAGGTTGGCGCTGGTTGCCTTCGGCGGTATGGTTGTCCTTGGCGGTACGGTTGCCTTTGGGTTGGCAACCGTGATCGTGACGACGGCTCCCAAAACTTGCAGTCCGCCGAGAGCTCGTGGCGAGGCCATCACCACCTTGCCCTTGTTGGTCTTGGACGATCAGACACTTGCCATCTCATCGCCCGTGCAACTAGCACTTGAAGACCGTTGTGAGAATCACCCCGCAACGTTAAGGAGGAATCGCCTCCCACAAACCCCTTGCACTCACATTCGGTGAGGCAATTATAAATTTGTTATCTATGTTCCTAGGCCGCCACGTCTTCACAAGGTCGTGGGTTTTGAAACTAGTCTTCCTAAGCCGTGACTCACAGCGATTGGCAAGGACTAGTACCTAGGAAAACATGAATTTACAAGAGAATGGAATGAGGAGGAATGTGAGTGCCACTCACAAAACAAGAGCAAAGAGTGTTAAGTAGAATTCTAACAATTCCTACCAAGCCTTCCACTCCTTCATCTCTTTCTTGTCTTCCTCTTGTCTTCTTGTCTTCCTTGGTCTTCTCTTCACGCTCCTTGACGCCTCTCAAGTTCTTGGGGGACGTCTCCCTTGAGCCGGCGGCATTGGCGAGCCGCAAAAAATCTTCAAGGTGTCACCCTCCTTTTGAGGGTACTCTCAGGCCGTGAGAGTCCCTAAGCTTGTGCAGGGGTGCTGTCCCAATTTTTGGATGAAGGGATTTTGAAGGAGCCTTGAAAATGGGGAGGATTTTGTGGTTTTTGAGGGTGGGAACTCCCCACCCGGTCCCAGAAAAATCCTTCTAGCCCTCTGGAAGTGAAGAGAGGCTGGAAGGAAGAGTCTCCACCAAGTAGAGCTCTTTTCAATCTCTCTAACGCACTTTACGGCGCGTCAATCCGTGAATTGTAGATACCGAAATCCCTTCTGGCGTTTCTGCTGCTGCTTGTGGCTGCCTGCGGTGTTTTACATGTGGCGTAGCCGCCGTTTCTTTCGAACCCTTAGTCACGAGGGTCGTCTGGCTCTGAGAACCACTGTAACGGGTCGTGTCTCTAGCTCCTACTCTGAAGTCGTCATCGGAGTTCGCAGAATGGCGTTCTCAATCCGCGTCAGGGGTTTACCCCCTTCGCAAGACTGAGGGGCAATTGTCATCAACGACCCACAGAAGGGAGACTAAAATATTTTGAGTCTCGGGAGGCCCATTTCCGTTTTTAACCAAACCCCTGGTTTTGGGACCCAAACCGGGGGTTTCTACCTCAAACTCGTGTGTTCGCATGAGTTATTTTGTTTGTTTTATGTCGAAGTTTGTCGCGAACGAACTTTGATTTACGTTTTGACGTTCTGGCACGAAATCGTCGCGTGCGAGGTACGCTGGCGATTTTGCGCCAGCTCTCTTAACCTCACCCTCACTCCCCCTATCCCTCGTCCTTGCTTGCTTGTTTTGTAAGGAGGGCGAGGGAGGGCGAGGGCACGAGGCCACGAGGCCTCGCCCTCGAGGCCCTCGTGGCCTCTCATCCGCGGATCAGACTGAGGCCGCAATCGGCGGCTGGCGGCTGGCCAGTCGCTTGGCCGGCTGCCGGCCGTCCAGACGGCCGGCAGCGAGCTGGCCGGCGGCCAGCGAAATGCTAGCCGCCAGCCAGCTCTTGCTGATGCGAGGGGTGGTGTGCAACCACCCCTCGCTTCAGCGAGGAGGGAGGGCCGAACCGGCCCTCCCGCTAGAGATGAACAGCCGCCGAGTAAATTATCGGCATAAGGTTACAAAAAAATCTCAATGTAGCCACGCGATAAACGGTTTATTTTGTGAAGAGTTCATCTGGATCGGACCTCGATGATACATCGCACGAGAACAAGAGCGAACTACCTACTGATCAGGTTCAGTCAAACTATGTCTGACAACACCTACGAAAACGTATAGTTACGTGCGCACCGCCACCTATGATTACTCAAACATAAATCCCATCGTCGGGCCAAGAATACACAAATGTCACCAAACAATGCACCTATGCATATGTATATGTATATGTATATGTATATGTATATGTATATGTATATGTATATGTATATGTATATGTATATGTATATGTATATGTATATGTATATGTATATGTATAGGTATAGGTTTTGGTATAGGTATAGGTACATGTATATGTACATGTACATGTACATATACATATACGTATACATATACATAGACATATACATATACAGATACAGATACAGATACAGATACAGATACAGATACAGATACAGATACAGATACAGATACAGATACAGATACAGATACAGATACAGATACAGATACAGATACAGATACAGATACAGATACAGATACAGATACAGATACAGATACAGATACAGATACAGATACAGATACAGATACAGATACAGATACAGATACAGATACAGATACAGATACAGATACAGATACAGATACAGATACAGATACAGATACAGATACAGATACAGATACAGATACAGATACAGATACAGATACAGATACAGATACAGATACAGATACAGATACAGATACAGATACAGATACAGATACAGATACAGATACAGATACAGATACAGATACAGATACAGATACAGATACAGATACAGATACAGATACAGATACAGATACAGATACAGATACAGATACAGATACAGATACAGATACAGATACAGATACAGATACAGATACAGATACAGATACAGATACAGATACAGATACAGATACAGATACAGATACAGATACAGATACAGATACAGATACAGATACAGATACAGATACAGATACAGATACAGATACAGATACAGATACAGATACAGATACAGATACAGATACAGATACAGATACAGATACAGATACAGATACAGATACAGATACAGATACAGATACAGATACAGATACAGATACAGATACAGATACAGATACAGATACAGATACAGATACAGATACAGATACAGATACAGATACAGATACAGATACAGATACAGATACAGATACAGATACAGATACAGATACAGATACAGATACAGATACAGATACAGATACAGATACAGATACAGATACAGATACAGATACAGATACAGATACAGATACAGATACAGATACAGATACAGATACAGATACAGATACAGATACAGATACAGATACAGATACAGATACAGATACAGATACAGATACAGATACAGATACAGATACAGATACAGATACAGATACAGATACAGATACAGATACAGATACAGATACAGATACAGATACAGATACAGATACAGATACAGATACAGATACAGATACAGATACAGATACAGATACAGATACAGATACAGATACAGATACAGATACAGATACAGATACAGATACAGATACAGATACAGATACAGATACAGATACAGATACAGATACAGATACAGATACAGATACAGATACAGATACAGATACAGATACAGATACAGATACAGATACAGATACAGATACAGATACAGATACAGATACAGATACAGATACAGATACAGATACAGATACAGATACAGATACAGATACAGATACAGATACAGATACAGATACAGATACAGATACAGATACAGATACAGATACAGATACAGATACAGATACAGATACAGATACAGATACAGATACAGATACAGATACAGATACAGATACAGATACAGATACAGATACAGATACAGATACAGATACAGATACAGATACAGATACAGATACAGATACAGATACAGATACAGATACAGATACAGATACAGATACAGATACAGATACAGATACAGATACAGATACAGATACAGATACAGATACAGATACAGATACAGATACAGATACAGATACAGATACAGATACAGATACAGATACAGATACAGATACAGATACAGATACAGATACAGATACAGATACAGATACAGATACAGATACAGATACAGATACAGATACAGATACAGATACAGATACAGATACAGATACAGATACAGATACAGATACAGATACAGATACAGATACAGATACAGATACAGATACAGATACAGATACAGATACAGATACAGATACAGATACAGATACAGATACAGATACAGATACAGATACAGATACAGATACAGATACAGATACAGATACAGATACAGATACAGATACAGATACAGATACAGATACAGATACAGATACAGATACAGATACAGATACAGATACAGATACAGATACAGATACAGATACAGATACAGATACAGATACAGATACAGATACAGATACAGATACAGATACAGATACAGATACAGATACAGATACAGATACAGATACAGATACAGATACAGATACAGATACAGATACAGATACAGATACAGATACAGATACAGATACAGATACAGATACAGATACAGATACAGATACAGATACAGATACAGATACAGATACAGATACAGATACAGATACAGATACAGATACAGATACAGATACAGATACAGATACAGATACAGATACAGATACAGATACAGATACAGATACAGATACAGATACAGATACAGATACAGATACAGATACAGATACAGATACAGATACAGATACAGATACAGATACAGATACAGATACAGATACAGATACAGATACAGATACAGATACAGATACAGATACAGATACAGATACAGATACAGATACAGATACAGATACAGATACAGATACAGATACAGATACAGATACAGATACAGATACAGATACAGATACAGATACAGATACAGATACAGATACAGATACAGATACAGATACAGATACAGATACAGATACAGATACAGATACAGATACAGATACAGATACAGATACAGATACAGATACAGATACAGATACAGATACAGATACAGATACAGATACAGATACAGATACAGATACAGATACAGATACAGATACAGATACAGATACAGATACAGATACAGATACAGATACAGATACAGATACAGATACAGATACAGATACAGATACAGATACAGATACAGATACAGATACAGATACAGATACAGATACAGATACAGATACAGATACAGATACAGATACAGATACAGATACAGATACAGATACAGATACAGATACAGATACAGATACAGATACAGATACAGATACATATACATATATATATATATATGTATATGTATATGTATATGTATATGTATATGTATATGTATATGTATATGTATATGTATATGTATATGTATATGTATATGTATATGTGTAGCGGGAGAGCCGGTTCGGCCCTCCCTCCTCGCTGATGCGAGGGGTGGTTGCGCACCACCCCTTGCGTCAGCGAGGGCTGGCCGGCGGCCAGCAGTTCGCTGGCCATCGGCCAGCTCGCTGCCGGCCGGCTGGACGGCCGGCGGCCGGCCAAGCAACCGGCCGACCACCGGCCGGCCAGCCGCCAGCCGCCGATCGCGGCCTCAGCCGGTTCGGCGGCTGGGAGGCCACGAGGGCCTCGAGGGCGAGGCCTCGTGGCCTCGTGCCCTCGTCCCCCCTCGCCCTCCTTGCAAACGAGCAAGAGAGGACGAGGGATAGGGGGATCGATGGGGAGGTCAAAATAGCTGGCGCGAAATCGCCGGCGTGCCTCGCACGCGACGATTTCGCGCCAGAACAACAAAACATGAATCGAAGTTCGTTTACGACAAACTTTGACATAAAACGAACGAAATAACTCGTGCGAACACACGAGTTTGAGGTAAAAACCCCCGGTTTGGGTCCCAAAACCAGGGGTTTGGTTGAAAACGGAAATGGGCCTCCGGAGACTCGAAATATTCGAGTCTCCCTGCTCTCGGTCGTTGATGACGATTGCCCCTCAGTCTTGCGAAGGGGGTAAACCCCTGACGCGGACTGAGAACGCCATTCTGCGAACTCCGACGACGAATTCAGAGCAAGAGCTGGAGATCCGGCCCGTTACAGTGGTTCTCAGAGCGAGACGACCCTCGCGACCAAGGGTTCGACGGAAACAGCGGCTACGACATAGATAAAACGCCGCCGGCAGCTGCAAGCAGCAACAGAAACGCCAGAAGGGACTACGGCATCTACACTTCACAGATTGAAGCACCATAAAGGGCGTTAGAGAGCTTAAAAAAAGCTCTACTTGGTGGAGAGTCTTTCTTGCAGCCTCTCCACACTCCCAGGGAGCTAGGAGGATTTTGGTGGGGCGGGTTGGGGAGTTCCCACCTCTAAAACCACAAAATCCTCCTCATTTTCAAGGCTCCTTCAAACCTTCTTCATCCAAGAAATTGGGACAGCGTCCCTCCCCAAGCTTAGGGGCTCTCACGACCTGAGAGCACCCTAAAAAGAAGGAGGGTGACAACTTGGGGACTTTTGGCGGCTCCCCCAACGCCGCCGGCACAAGGAGGACGCCGCCAAGGGGCGCAAGACGCGCAAAGAAGACTCAAGAGGAGGCGAAGGAAGACAAGAAGACAACAAGACAAGAAGACAAGTAGTGTTTTGTTCTAGACCTTGTAACTACTTATCTTCTTGTTCTTTGTCTTAGTTTTGTGAGCGGTACTCACAAGTCTTGTTTCTTCCTTGTATTTTGATTTCCTGTTTTCCTAGATCCTAGTTGCTACCAAGTGCCGTGAGTCACGGCCTAGGAGGACTAGCTTCTAAATCCACGACCTTGTGCCGACGTGGCGGCCTAGGAAAATAGATATTTAAATTGAAATTGCCTCACCGATCGTGAGAGCAACGTCTAAGGAGGCGATTCCTCCTCGTTGTGGGGTGATCCTCACAACAACTTTCGCGTGCTAGTTGCATGAGCGACGGGATGGCAAGTGCCGGACTGTCTAAGACCAACAAGGGCAAGGTGGTGACGGCGTCACCACGAGCTCTCGGCGGACTCCAAGTGTTGGGAGCCGCCGCCGCGAGCACGGTTGCCAACCCAAAGGCAACCGTTCCGCCAAGGGCAACCCTACCGCCTAAGGCAACCGACGCCAACCTCGGCGACACCGAGAAGCGTGCGGAGGCCGCAAAGGTGCTCGACGAGCACGTCGACGNATGGAGGAGGATCTTCCGGAGGAGGACCCCGTCGAAGAGCACGACGTCGACGATGGCGAAGGCGACGAGGATCGCGACCATCGCCATCGTCGTGCGACAAACTCGAGCCGATTGCTCGAGAAGGGCAAGACGCTTGTCGCATCGCCTGAAGTTGTCGACGACAGCGATACTACCGAAAGCAGCAAGGGCGTTGAAAGCAGCCACACGGGAAGTTCCCGCGAGAACGAGCCGGACGACGTTGCCGCGAAGGCAATTCACGATGACCGTCGTAGGCTCGCGGAGTTTGCTGCCGAGGCCGCAGGCCGACTCAAGATCACCACCGGTGGTGGAGATACGGCACCACTCGGAGGAATAGAGACGGACCCTCCTTCCTACGATGCGGCTGCAATGGAGCAAGGCAGCGCCCACTCGAGCGTCGTCGCCGACGACAGTCTCCTCTGAAAGGTGGGGCTCCTTGGAGGCGTGTACGCGAACCGCACCCACTTACAGTGGGTAAGGGTGCACGGACAACGCGAGGCCCTGGAGGCCATCGCTGATGCTCTGACAACATCAGAGCTCAAGTTCACGTTTGCCAACCTGCTGGCCCACGTCGGGCAGAGCATCACGGACCTTGACCGTGATTGCCAGCTGCAGCGCCTCGCCGCCCATGAGGCAAGCCGCCGATGCAACGACCTGGACAAGGCGTTGCAGAGCGTGACTCAGGTGCGGATGCAGCAGCAAGTGCAGCGTGCCGCAGCTGCGGAGGCCACTGCCGGCGGCAGTGACGACTTGCCTACCTCGACGACTTCGGGGTCGGTCATGAACACGTCCTTCCTCCACAGTGTGGAGATCTTCCGGAAGGGCGAGAAGCTGACCGACTGGCTGAACCGCATGGAGCACGTCCTACGCGTCCACAAGGCTCCACTCAGTCAGTGGGGCGACCGTGCCACGACGTGGCTTGAAGACAAACTCTTCAAGTACGTGGTCAAGGAGTGGACTGCGCAGCAGCCGCACCTCGAGTGGCAGCCCATGCCGTGGGAGGTTTTCTGCGCGATCATGCACAAGAAGTGCACCCAACGTGAGGAGGCGCAACGTGCCTTCCAGAAGATCAAGGACTTCAGGCAGCTGGGCAGCTCGCTCGAATCCTACTTGAGCGAGTTCACCGCACTCGTGGAGGAAGCCGAAAGCTTCACCGAGGGCGATGGGACTCAGACGTTCAAGTACCCAGA
>SZWC01012555.1:56163-85409 GCA_023375785.1 Penium margaritaceum | reverse complement strand
TCTATATCTATATCTATATCTATATCTATATCTATATCTATATCTATATCTATATCTATATCTATATCTATATCTATATCTACATCTATATCTATATCTATATCTATATCTGTATCTATATCTTTATGTATATGAATATCTATATCTATTGCCACGGCCCAAAGAAGTCAAAATTGATGCCCGCCTCAATTATGCGTCTCTTCCCGAATACCTGGCATCGCTGACAACCGAATTTAACAGGGCATCGTTCGTTTATGGCCTGTCGAACCTGGCATCCCTCTTGTCTTCATTGATGCATAAACCTTGGATGTCCAACTGAGACTAAAGACCTACCACAAAAACAAATAAGGTCAAAGGGTGGATCAAGCTTGGGGCACAAGTTTGAAGTGAGAAATTGACCGTGTTCAAGTCTTCCTTTTACTCATGAGATTTTTTTCATTTTTAAAAAAGCCAGTTAAAAAAACAAGGTAATTTCATTCATTTAAGAATGTAATGCCTCGAACATACACGTCCCAAAAATTTGTGAGCCCACAATAATTTCCTTACAATTCTTTCCCACCGCACGTCAAAAAAAGGACTTTAAAACTAATTACGTGAGGGCATTTTAACACCTTCCCCAACGTCCGGTTTTCTCGTTCATAACGTAGTCTCCAATTTGACCATTTTCTAGAAGGATTGAGAGTATTATCAAGAACTCTTTCATTTTTCTTAGACGCTTCGTTTCACGTCTCTACAACACTAGAATTGGATAAAACTGGACACCTATATACACCAAACACCCACACTTCTTCATGAAGTATATCCAAGCAACCACTCAAAACGTGGTTTTGCACACATCGCTCAACTCGAGCACCCCAAACCCAACATATACCTCATTTTGTTTGTTGGCATTGTATGTAAGTGCTCAACATGCTCGATTCTTTTCATTGAAGTACAAAATGTTCCCATTTCAAGTCATTCATTTATCTCATTTTCTTGAATTGTCTACTATCCTACACCTCATCCCTATGAACCATACTTTTTCTGCTCGTTCCGCACTTGGCATCATAGCACGACAGTGTAGGATGGAAATCCCACGCATCTAGTGAAAGGTGAAAATCCCTATGAGTCTTCAGTGCATCTCCCCTTTGTACATATCTCGAGAAGACATCGATCTATAGAGTGAGCGCACCAAGAAATAAGCAAAAATAACTAGTGCAGACTCTTGCGTCAAAGCATAAGAAACACGTGGTCAACAGCACTCCACGTGAACCAGGTAGCAACAACAAATGGCAAACAACAAGAACCTAAAAACCAGAATGGCAAATGGTGAAACACTGTAGACCAAAACCTGGTGATGGAGCCCTCGGGATCAATGAACCCTTTGCCTCCGACGTTGCCCCTCAAAGCAGCACCTTGCATAATGGGAGGCATCACTTGACAGACTTGCATTAATGGAGATTTATACGAGATATTTTTGGGACTCGAGGGCCTCAACACCCATTTATTTAAACAGAAGAAGAAGGAGCTTCAAAATACGGACACATAAGAGATAGTAATTTCTGTGAGAAATATCCAACTCTTAAGTAAGCCCCAAATTCAACCAACACTTCCTCACTTCTTTGGACTTGAAAACTCTAATATATGGTTTGTGTGTTTGGAAATATGCTTCACCATTGGTATGGTCAACAGAAGAAGAATCCAATTGTCCTTGCGGTCTTTCATTTGCATAGCAATACTTTTGGTTAATGGTCCACATATATAAAAAAAAAATGGCTGTAGGAGAAAAACATACAAAGACTAACAGTTCATACCAATGCTCTCACATCATTGACCTAGGCATTCTACTTCTCAAGCAATTCAACTCAACGTGGCATGACACACTGGCTCTTGGATAATGTAGGACGGACTTCACATGTGCCCCACTCGCACACTTTGAAAATATGAACATAAAGTCAAACGCATGGTACATCATAAGTTTGGCGTAACAGGTTACACACTGTATTTCTACTAAAGTATCAGTGAGAGTGACCTCACTTGCACTAAACACCGTTTCTACTCAAACAACAGTCCACCAATGGTCGTTTGATGGCATAAATAACACCCTTCTACAAATGATCACAACACCCAACCGCATCTCAACACAGAGGTCAAATGCAAGAAGCTAATGACAGGAGAAACAAGAGCCACTGTTTATATCGTGTGGAAGGAAAGTCACACTCGACAAAACATCGTTTTTAATAGAAATTCATGCTGACAATAAACACGGTCACTGATTGTGCAAACGTGTATGAATGTGAGAGATATCTCATGTAAATCAGAAACATATCTCAAGAAAATCCAAGAATTGAAAAAAGACATCAAGGAATAGGACATCTAAGAGAAAAATGAGCAGTTAGGTAACAACAAAAGGGAGGAATTGGTGGAAAAACAAACCGTCCATTTGAAAAATTCACATTGCCATAGATGACAGTTCTTGAGACTGCAACGAGTAAACAAGGGGTACAATGATAACGAACAATGTCGTTTAGAATACAATGCTAATACTGATTAACGACCATATCACATTTTCATAAGCAAGGACATGGTTCACAAGTTCGGTTTCCAAAATCATCTGATGATGAGAAGTGGAAAAGACCACTCATAAATTACAAGAGATCATTGCGAATATATAGATAAACTAGAGTAGTGAAAGGCGCCACGTGAACATGGTATCATAAAAAGTAACACGTTCTCTTGATTAAGGAACGGACACACAATGGCGGTTGTAAGAAGCAGTAAAAGGCAAAGATGAAGAGGGAGTTGCAGAAGCTGGAAAAAATGAACCAATTTTCTATACATGACCAAAGATGCTTGTGGCTTAACCATGTGTAAACGAGGGAAGCTGAAGAGATTGTTGTGAAAAATATGCCAAATCACCCTTGATGCTATAAAGAAGTTGAAATGCCCAAATGAGGTCTGCACCCCTAATCCTCAAACAATCGCCTTGGAGAGCTACAACTAACGTGTTGTTGATCACTAGATAAGCTTGGAGCGGTTCACTTCAACAAAGTTAAAAGTGACCTATCTGATGAGGAACCAATAGCTTACTAAACTAAGGAAATAGCCTAGGTGCCCGATCACCCTACACAACATGTATGCCTTTTGTGAAAGAGAAAAGAGACAAGGTGCAAATGTGTCTTTCTTACCAAGCGTTGAATGACATAACCATCAATAACAATAACTCCATTTTACGAACAACTTTGGACTAACTCCATCACGGAAACTTTTTCACCAATATTGACCTGCAATCGTGCTATCATCGTATCTCTTTGTCTCATAAGGACGTAAAGGAAATTACATTTGATAACCTATGTAGGCATTTTTTTCACCATGATGTCAGTTGGACTCACATCTTCCCCTATAACATTTATGGCGACTATAGACAACACAATTCTACTACACCTTGATGACATTTTGAGCGTGTTTCTGAACTTTATCTTAATATAAATCCTAGATCAAAGGAGCACAAAACAAATCTTTAAAAGGTTCTTGAAATGTTACAAAGAAATGAATGGTAGAAAAATATCTCATATTGTAACTTCAGTCACTGTTTGACTGATGCAATTTTGGCCACATCATTGGTGGTAGAAACCACCATGGACTCAAAGAAAGTGGTGAATAGCGCTAACTGGCCGGGATGAACCATCATTTGGGATGTTTAGGTGTTTTTAGGGTTCTATGATTACTACCAATGATATGTGAAGGATTAAAGTCTCACTCGTCAATATACTTAATGGAGTTAGGGATAAACCAATGAAGAAGCATTTTCATCTTAGAGAAACGCTAGGACCTTGGTGCCAACCCTAATAGTAATAGATCCGTTGATGGAGTATGTCATTATGATTGAAGCATCTGATAAAAAATTGGAGCCGTTTCCCTTCAATAAAACGTGAATGGAGGCCAACCAAACACACATATGCAAAACAATTGTGTGCCAGAAGTCAACAATGCAGTTCACATACAAAACATGCTTGTAGGTCACATATTCAAGATGTGGTGATGTTTAATCTACATAAACCATCCATCACAAAAATATCTAGAGACTGTTAAATTGCAGGCATGAACAAAATAGATGGATAAAGTCTATCAAATCCAACTTCAACTATGAGATGGTGCAACCACTTAGAAAAATAAATGTATCAAAATTCTTACATTGGCAACCTGAAGTAATGGCTATGATTCTTTTCAAATTAGAATCTATCTTGAAAAGCTATGTGAGAAGGATTATGAGACGGTCAGTGGGTACAACAAATCCAGCACTTGGTCAAGGACCCATACATGCATCAAAGATTCACTCACCAGTTCATGTTACCACCAAACAAGGTAGTGCAATGAATGCCATAGGAGGAATGATAAATAACAGTCCAGGTGAACATTTTGGCAAGGTTACGATGATTAAGAAGTTTAGAAACCATTTTTGGTGGGAATGGATGTACTCCAATGAATTGTTTTACACATCATGTCACACCCAAGAGAAAAACAAACGTCATTGTAGGGGGCTCTAGAACTGCTCCAACTGGTCTCTTTCATGAATCAACAGGAGCATGCACTTGTGAAAATTTTCATGTCATCACAGAGGGTTATGACACCATCCACATAATTTCCTCACACTTAAACCCAAGCACGACCACCATCACAATGGAAAGCACATCTCGATTGTTTGTAACTCAGATTATACAACTGAACTCCATGCCACGTGCCATCATCTCTAAGAAAGAGATAGAGACAGAGAGAGAGAGAGAGAGAGAGAGAGAGAGAGGGAGAGAGAGAGAGAGAGAGAGAGAGAGAGAAAGAGAGAGAGAGAGAGAGAGAGAGAGAGAGAGAGAGACTTCACAAGCCATTTTTGGCATAAATCAGAAACACATTGAGGTAGTTGCATCTAGCAATCATCAATCCTTTATCCTAATACTGAAAAGCAAGCCAAGAAGACCTATATGAATCTTCCCTCTCCACTGATTGGGCAGTAATATGACAACAGCCACACTCGCATAAAATTGTACAATTACCACTACAACATGCAAGATCCAGTTTGAGGTGGTTGAAAACAAGCTTATTACCACAAGAAAGTAACTATAAACCATAAGAACATTCCCCAAGATGACATCCATGAAAAATACTTCCACATTTATGACGGAGGAAACATTCCAACCCCTTGAAAAGACGTGATGAGGCAAACAAAAATCCAGTATTGTAACGAGCACATGTAAAATGTTGGCGACTACATCCTACTAAGCTCAACAAACAACTAACTCGATGGAGAAGATATCATGAATTTAACTCGATAGAGTAAATGAAAAGTCTGGTTTTTGGAAGACTCCGCTTACATGATACGTTCTGGTGGTGATCCACCTACTCTTTCACGTCAACAAGCTAAGGCAATACTGAGACCCCAATGGCAAGTATATTTAAGATTTATTACCCCTTTGCCTCCCACCCGAATGGGCAAAGATATGAGGTACATGAATGGAGACATCCTCTAAGATCTAAGTTGTGGAAAGAAGACCCACACTCTGGTCAAGTGGCACAAATATGACATTGTATATATGAGATATGACCCCTACAATAACCTTTCACCCATTTATCATGTGAAATATAGCTACCACACGCATCATCGGTCTGCGTCTACTAACCCACCGAGATTGTAAGGCAAAAAGGGAGGACAATGTTTCTTTAAAAACGTACACAAAAGGGCATTGAATAGCCCTTCGTGCATTCATCATAGGATTTTCATGTAAATTAGCCGGGGGTACGTTTTTCATTTGCCCCAACCTATGGTGTTCTACTTGCAAAGGTTCTGATACATATCACTTTCCATAAAGATAAAAGGAATTTTTGTAAATAGTATTGATATTTCAATGTTATTCAGTCTTCTCAATAGCACTTTCGATTATTCAGTTTGCACCTTGATGTTCACAAATCTCCGAGACTTCTAAGTGAAGCTTCTTAGATCAAACCACGAGGTATGGTTGATCTGCCCCAGTTCATACACACCATAATCATTACATCAAAAATTTCATTCATGGATGCAATATTTTCTGAATAATTCTAAACATGAACACATTGTACTGAAGCCCACTTCCACATTCCTTGTCAAACGTGAAAATATAGATGTTTTGGGGAACATTCAAGGTTCAACTTCTTTTTTAAATCACTTCCTAATACAATTTCGTGTACACTGTTTTAAAGGCCACTTGATCTGTAAACCAGACAGTGCTAACGGCACTGACCACGGCTTCAGGCTTCCTTCAATGTGTAATCTGACTGTGGATTTGCAATCTATAGGAAAAACCGTGCGAGATTGACCCAAGAACGGGGTCGATCCATCAAGAATTGAGGAAATACGTCTGGCCAAAGGTTGGATCGGGCGAGGGGAAAACAGGTGACGGGGATTCATCCCCAAGTACCAAGGCTCGATCCTCGAAAGACCCAACAAGGCCGAAGCGCGCCTTGAGGCCCGGTTAGTCAATGATTCAAGGATCATTGAGGACCAAGGGCGCTTCGGAATGGCGCCCTGATGTGTTATTACCAGCAAGGGTGCTTCGGGCGGCCGTCACCGCCGCTAGTGGTGCTGCCAGCGGCAGATTGCCGTGGTTCATGGAAACGGCCATATCTCGGCCGTTCCTCCACAGAATGATGCAATTCCTGGTGCGTTGGAAAGCTGGGAAGATGAGCTACGTGATTTTTGGGCAACAACGCTCATCCTAGGCCCATACAGGATCGAGCATGGCCCGGAGACCTCAGGTCGCCTAGGATGTGTCATCATGTACATGTAGTCTTGTATGTTGACACTTGAATAAGAAGTACAGTTTACTCCCACTGTGCCACACGTGTTTCCGTGCTCCCCCAAGACGACCCTCCGCTTCCGCAACCCCGGGAAGGTGTGCACCGGCCTCCCCTTGGTCGTCGTTGCCGCCGGTTGGTGCCTACACCATCCGGTTGAGGCTAGCACACCGCGCCTGGATTACACTTGGTATCAGAGCCACTCTTGGCTGAGGGGCACAATCATCTACGTGAAAACCTCTCCTGATCAGCGTAGACCAGTACGCATCTCGTCTCTTTGGAGGATCCGTGCCCAAGGCCAACCACACACTCCGGTGACAAGGCGGTAACCGGAGGACCCGTTGAGGAAGAAGTTGTGCCGGACGCAGAGATGACTTCATCCAGCACGTACTCGTTGGCCGCGACGTTTGACGCACAAGGCAAAGTAACAGCAGCCGCAGCATTGCAGAAGTTGCTCGCCGACATGCAGGCCAAGATGGACCTGTTGGAGAAGCAAAACGAGTACCTCAACCAAGAGCTCGCAAAGCGAATAGTAACAACACCAGTGGCAGTTACCACCGTAAACGTACCTGCGGTGGGCGTCCCCAGTCCACCCAAGCCGGAGCCGTTCGACCCATCGAAGAAGGATGGGCCAGCTCCACACGCTTGGATACTCGGACTGGAATTGTACTTCACCGCCATCAACGTGGATGACTTAAGGTACGAGGCGCGTCGCGACTATGCCATGACCCTGTTGAGAGGGGCATCATTGGATTCGTGGGCCGATGATGCGGTTCAATCCACACGGCAGTGGAGCACCAATGGTCGCCGGCATTGCGGTCGCGACCAGAATCTCAACCCCATCGGCTCCAACCTGCAGTAGTGGCGACCCTACCCTGAAATGGCCGGCCTCGTGGAAGGATTTCATGCTGTCGTTCATCAAGCGCTTCACCGTGGGTGACGTGAGGAACAACGCGCGTGCCAAGCTGCGTCGGCTTCGCCAAACTAGCAGCGTCGCCGATTACACTCGCAGGATTCGTGAGATCATCGCCAACTGTGGCTTTGACTCCCACGAATTTTACTTCCACCACAGAAACGGCCTCAAGGACGATGCCCGTGCTGTGACGGTGATGCATGACCTCAACGAAGACCTTCCGGAGATGATCGGAGCAGCAGAGCGTTATGACTTGGGCGTAGCACAGGCTCATGCCAACAGCCACAACTATTTTGGTGGTGGTTACGGCAAGCGGGCCGAGAGCGATAAAACGCCCATGGAGATTGGAGCATTGCAATAGCGCAAGTGCTACAATTGTGGGAAGCCTGGCCACATTACGCGTGATTGTCGAAGTCCAAAGAAGGGCGACGGCAAGGGTAAGCGGCAAGGGAAGGGGAAGCAAGCCACGAAGGACGCAGACAAAGCAACAAAGGAGTCGGGAAATGAGGAGAGCCAGGAGTAGATGGCGTTTCTCCTGACTCCTCTCAACCCAAACCGTCAGTTGACCGCCCACCCGAATGCCTTGCGGCAATTAAGGGGGTTTCTGAGGTCAAGGCATGGGACACGGGGTATGAGGAGGAGCAGCCCGCACTTCTCTTAGAGTCGCGAGTGAAAGGCGTCAAGGAGAAGGTGGGGAGTCTGCTGGATTGTGGCGCGCGCCACAGTTTTGTGAGCATGGAGTGTGCTTGGAAGTGGGGCCTTACGCTCACGACCAAGAAGCGGACCGCTAACCAAGTGGACAACACGATTGAAGTGGGGTACGTGGCCCGTCCCCTCTCCATTCGCGTGGGGATGCTTCGCATAACGACCATATACCGGGTGTGCCCGATGAAGGATTACGATGTGATCCTCGGTCGTGACTTCCTCCACAAGTACAACCCCGTTGTCAATTGGGAGGCGCGCACCGTCTTAGTCGAGCTCGGAGACAAGGAGTATCCCCTACCTACGTGGTCCGAGGAAGAGGCCGCGGAGGAGGAGACTTGCGAGGAGGAAGCGCCGCCACAGCGGCGCCGCAGTGCCTTGCAAGATGGAATTGGCGCCAATGATGTTGAACTTGGTGCAGCTCAAGCGCGCAATTCGAAAAAGGGAGCAGATTTTTTTGGCGTTCATGCGAGACATGGAGGACGATTTCGATGAACCAGAGGATGTGACGCCTGCTGTGGTGCATGGGGTGACTCGTGAGTAGCCGGGGGCCCAATGCAAGTTCGCCGCGGTGCCCGAGGGGCTTCGGAAGGTGTTTACAAAGTTTGAGGACGTGCTTCCGGACACCCTCCCCACGGGTCTGCCACCAAAGCAGGACGTGGACCATCCCATCAACCTGAAACCTGGAGTGTGCCCGCCTGTTCATGCGACGTACCGCATGAGCGACGTGCAACTACAGGAGCTCAAGAAGCAGCTGACTGAGATGACGGAGCAGGGTTTCATCCGCCCATCCTTGTCTCCTCACGCTACACCTATCTTGTTTGTGCAGAAAAACACGGTGGAGATGCGCATGTGCGTGGACTACCGGGCATTGAATGCGTTGACCATGAAGAACCGGTACCCGCTTCCACGAGTCGAGGAGCTTTTTGACCAGCTCTGTGTGGCTCGCTTCTTCTCAAAGATTGACCTCCGTTCCGGCTACCACCAGATCCGCATTGCAGCAGATGATATGGAAAAGACGGCTTTCCACACTCGCTATGGTCACTAAGAGTTCTTCGTGATGCCTTTCGGGTTGACCAATGCACCGGCCACCTTCATGGCAGCGATGAACAACATCTTCAGGCCGTAATTGGATGACTTCGTGGTGCTTTACCTCGACGACATCTTGGTGTATAGCAGAACGGTGGAGGAGCATAAGGAGCATGTGAAGAAGGTCCTTGAGATTTTGAGGAAGGAGAAGTTTTTTGCAAAGCACTCTAAGTGCGAGTTCGCGGTGGGGAAAGTTGTATTCCTTGGACACATAATTGGCAATGGACAGATTGCCATGGACCCGCGCAAGGTGTCCGCTGTGCAAGAGTGGCTGAAGTTGCGTAGTGTGCACCATGTTCAAGTGTTCCTTGGTTTTTGCAACTATTACCACAGGTTCATCCTTGGCTATGCAGGAGTGTCAGTGCCACTCTCCAATCTCACTCGTAAGGATCACGAGTGCAGTTGGGGAGTTAGCAAACAAGAAGCCTTTGAGAATCTCAAAAGGGCTCTGACCTCTGTGCCGGCCTTGCACTTGGCCGACAGCGGCCGTGAGTTTGAAATGGCAACGGAGGCATTCGACCTGACCATTGGTGGAATCCTTTTGCAGGACTTTGGCAACGGGTCGCAGCCGGTTGCCTACTACTTGCGCAAGTTGCGCGGGGCGGAGCTGAATTATGCCACCCATGACAAGGAGATGCTCACCGTGGTCACAGCCTTCAAGAATTGGCAGTGCTACCCTGAGGCGAAGAAGTGCATGGTCTACAATGACCACCACGCGTTGAAGTACTTCAAGACGCAGCCGAACCTGAGTCGGAGGCAAGCGCGTTGGGTGAAATACCTCGAGTCGCACTTTGACTACGAGATCGTGTACCGGCCGGGTCGCATCAACCTTATTGACGCACTCTCATGGCGACCGGACCTGATAATGCGGGTCGCGTCTCTCACCATCCACGAGGATGCCTTTCTTGCAAAGTTCTTCATGGAGGGATACGAGACGCATTGGGAGTACGAGGCACAGAGATTTTTCTTCGAGGCACCGTATTGGCGACGGCGCGACACGTAGCAGGTGGTGGTTCCCGCGGTGCCCGCATGTCGGCAGCTGATTTTGGAGGAGTGCCATGACAGTGGCCCGAGCGGTCACTTCTCCGTCGACAAGACATTGAAGACAGTGGCTCGCTTCCTTTGGTGGCCCACCATGTCGTCGCGGGTGGCTGAATTCTGCCGGAGTTGTGACGTGTGCCAATACCACAAGGCGAAGAGGACAAAGACCCCGGGACTCCTCCAACCCTTGCCCATCCCCGAGCATCCGTGGCAGGAAATCTCCATGGATTTCATCATGGGTTTGCCCACGACAGCGGCAGGCCACAATGCAGTGTTGGTGGTGGTTGATCGCTTTAGCAAGATGTCACAGTTCATTGCGACGCGTGATACGGCGAGCGCGGAAGGCACGGCTCGGCTGTTCCTCCAGCACATGGTGCGTCTTCATGGTGTGCCGCGGTCCATTGTTAGTGACCGTGACCCGCGTTTCACAAGGAAGTTCTGGCGAGAACTCATGGAGCGGTATGGCAGCAAGGTGTAGGTGTCGACCAGTTTTCATTCCCAAACTGACGGGCAAACGGAGCAGACAAACCAGACGTTGGAGCAGCTCCTCCGTACAGTGAGTGACCCGGACGAGACGGCGTGGGACCAGTGGTTGCCGGTCGCTAAACTGGCGTACAACTCCACCACGTCCGCCTCCACTGGCAAGGCGCCATTTGAGGTGGTGAACGGGACAGTGCCCGCCACGCCCCTGAGTTTGCACCTTGCAAGAAACCTGCCCGTGGTGGAGTCTACCGCACATGACTTCACGCAGATTTGGGGGGGAATGCGGCATGCATTGGCAAAGGCACAAGAGCAGCAGAAAGTACAAGTGGTTCGCCGACGCGTAGATGCAACGCTCAAGGTCGGTGATCGCGTGCTTCTCAACAGCGCACTTGTCAAGCTTTGCGGGGTCCAGTCAAAGTTGAAACCCCGATGGCTTGGTCCGTTCGAGGTGCTCAAAATGCGGACACCCGTGGCGCGGTTGGATCTCCAGCCTTCCATGCCAGTCCACGACGTGTTTGAAATCTCCATACTCAAGCTCTACCATGATCCGGCCGCGCATTTTCCAGGCCGCAGTTGTGAGCCTCCCAATTCGGTGGTGATCGAGGGCGAGCAAGAGTTTGAGGTGGAGGCCATCCTTGACCACCGTCGTCATGGCCGTGGGTGGGAGTACCTGGTCAAGTGGAAGGGCTACAATGCGGACCAAAACTCATGGGAGCCTGCTTGCAACTTCAATGTTGGCAGGGTGAATGCCATCCTCCGGGAGTACGAAGAGCGAACCGGGACGGCTCGCTCCTAAAGGGGGGGGTAGTGTAAGCCGGACAGTCCTAACGGCACTGACCAAGTCTTGAGGCTTCCTTCAATGTGTAATATGACTGTGGATTTGGAATCTACAGGAAAAACCGTACGATATCGACCTAAAAATGGGGTCGATCCATCAAGAATTGAGGAAGTTACGTCCGGCCAAAGGTTGGACTTGCCGAGGGGGAAACAGGTGACGGGAATTCATCCCCAAGGACCAAGGCTCGACCCTCGGAAGACCCAACAAGGCCGAAGCGTGCCTTGAGGCCCGGTTAGTTAATGAATCATTGATCATTGAGGGCCAAGGGCACTTTGGAATGGCGCCCCGATGTGTTGTTACCAGCAAGGGTGCTTCGGGCGGCCGTCACAGCCCGCTAGTGGTGCTGCCAGTGGCAGATTGTCGTGGATCACGAAAACGGCCATATCTCGGCCGTTCCTCCACCGAATGATGCGATTCTTGGTGCGTTGGAACGCTGGGAAGATGAGCTACGTGATTGATGGTCAATAACGCTCATCCCAGGCCCATATGGGGCCACGCACGGCCCGGCGACCTCGAGTCGCCTAGGATGTGTCATCATGTACATATAGTCTTGTATGTTTACACTTGAATAAGAAGTACAGTTTACTCCCACTGTGCCACACGTGTTTCCGTGCTCCCCAAAGATGACCCTACGCTTCTGCAACCCCGGGAACGTGTGCACCGGCCTCCCCTTGGTCGCCATTGCCGCCGGTTGGTGCCTACACCATCCGGATGAGGCTAGCACACCGCGCCCGGTTTACATGATCGGTCATATATGCAAACCATTCATGACATGACCTTGCAATATCTTCTTAACTCAAGAACTAAATACTTTAAATTTGTTTCTTTCCACTCTATACATGTGCTCAACATGTTTAACACTTGTCATCAATGTACTCCTACCACTTCATACAAGTTATCAAATTGTCTTTATTCCTCATTTAAGCAAAATTCTTTGCACCTCACCCCTGTGAACCATGTTTTTCTTCCATAAAAAAATTGAAAAAAATCACTACCATGATTACTAGTGTCGCACAACCATCCACAATTTGAATGTCTCATTCCTCCCTAACAAGGTTGTTTGTGGATGGAGCCACGATACATCCTCAAAATTGCCATAGTCTTTGTACCAAACTTTCATTGAGGAGTATGTTACTTCAAGATGATTTTTAACCTCAGAAAATGAAATTGATCATGAGAACCCACTCATTTATTAATTCACAAATATAATTTCTTCATGAAAATGCAATGAAAGAAGGGACTACAAAAAAATGAATCTTTTCACGTCTTGTATGAAAATCTTGTTGATTGTATACATGCAGGTCCCATCTTAGAGTATGCCTCAAGCCGTGTGAGTGAGGCCAATCTTTCATGTTTTAAAGTACAAATAAGATGAATGTGCAAAGTCTTCCCAACATTGAAAGCTAAGGATCTATAAGGAGGAAACGGGTACACCATGCAATGTACATTGGTAGTAGCAACTTCTTGTGAAATATTCATAATAATAATAATGTGGAAATTATGATGATCTTATATCAGTTTGATGAATATTTGTCAAAAATCATTCATGTGGTTAGTGTTATGAAGAAATGAACTAAGTCAGTCTTAAGTTCTTATACCTCATCAAACACGTTTGACATCAATACATGTTCCTAAAAAGAACCATGTAAAGAGAATTTTTGAATTTTATATTTAGATCAATCAATGAAGGCACACAATCTTAAAATTCACATAAAATTTACTTAGATTATCAGATTTTATTATTTCACGTAATGGGTGCTCTTCATGTCATTATGTGAAACTAAAGCACCATGAAAATCAGAAGACCATCTTTATGGAATGTATCACGTCTAGAATAGTTGCTTTTCACACGTTAGATTAATGTTTCTTCATTACACTTCCACCTAAATAAACATCTCCTAGAAACGAAATGACATGAATGAAGGCATTGAAGTGTTTTCAAGGGCATTCCTTCAAGCATGTGACATGTCTTCATAAGGTTCACAATTTCTCCGTCACAATACGTCTTCATATAAAAAACATCTGAAAAACTTATTATCTATTTAAAATAAAATATTATGTATGTAACTTCATTTTGGAATGTTTTATTGCTCTAAAATTAAACAGTTGTTTTAATTCTTGATAATCCTTTCAACAAGGTACCTTTTCCTAGGAACAATTATTTGATTTTTTCATTTTCACTTGGACTTTTTACAGACTTAATTTGGAATACATGAAAGAATCTAGTTGAACCCCATTAAATGTATGATGAATATATCATCACAAGTGAAGAATCTAGGATATGTTCTCTTCTTCACCGGTCAAATATGTTTATGATAGCTTCATATACCATTATTGTTATTGAGGCCATTTTATTCTAGCCTTGATAGCCCTGAATTTATTCAGTAACAGGCTCAAATTCCATCAACACGTCATTTGATGAACTTAATTTTATATATCCTTACTCTAACTGTAAAAGATAGGCTTTGAGAAAATTCTCTCAAAACCCCCACATGCTACATGTTACATTGCATCTTTTTCTGTAATTTGATCTTTGATGGGTCACAAAGATTTTGGGACGAGCTCTATACGCACATTCAAAACTACACAAATCTTGTTATAAAATCAACAAATAACTCACAAAATGCTATATAAAATCACTTACTCTACTTCTTGAATGGCGGTTGGTGGGTGGGTGCCACTCCTTTCCCTTTGATTGGATTCTCTGAAATGTAAATTGTGATTGTATGAATTATAAAAAATAAAGATTTATGGAACACATTTTAGGTGAAAAAAATACTTCAGTTCTTTGAGCAATAACTAAGGTATTTTTTCAACCAAATCCTTCTAGCATCAGGACTAATTCTGCTTGCTTGATTATTTTGATCTTCAACAAAAACAATCAGTTTGTTAAAATCACAGATTCAAATATTTTAAATAGTATTTGTGATGAACAATCCCAAGCTATACGCAAGCATCATGTTTTAAGCTACAAATGAGGACCACATACACACATGTATTCCAGAAAAACGGTTTATGGTTTCTACCAAATGAAAAAATCTAATATTCCTATGGAGTGTGTGTGTGTGTGTTTTGTGTGTGTGTGTGTGTGTGTGTGTGTTTGTGTGTGTGTGTGTGTTTGTTTGTGTGTGTGTGTGTGTGAAAAAACATAAAAGGACTTGTTTTATTGACATATACTTCAGTTTTTAGGTGTTTTAAGTTTTGGCTTCTCCCTACCAAAGTGGGAAGAAGAGAAAATGGATTACCAAACATGCAGGGTTATGTACCATGAAGCACCAAATTAAATTAATTTTAACTTACTTGGATTACGTAAATGAAAAGATTTGTGTATTTTATCTTTGTACTAGTCACTCGTGTTTAATTATGAAAGACTAAATCATGCTAGTGTATATATCTGATAGAGAATGCTACAAACCACAATAGAACATGGAATTACTTGCAAGATTACCTTTACAAAACCCTTCCTTTCCCCCTCTTCCCTAAGGGTAAATCAAGTAAATGAAATACTTGGCTAACTCAAAGCACACTCCCATATTCCCCTTCAAAACTAGTGCACACATCTCATAAAGTAAATGTCCTCCTCCATGCACAATTCCATACTTATCATTTGCAGCTCACACAAACGAATGTGCCAAGTACCATACAATCCTATTATAGACATCTGATACACAAGTCATCAACGAACTTATCGTCTCGCAAACGTTTCTGCATAAACCCTTTTCCATCTCCCAACAAACCGAATTTCTTCTATCGGCAATGACAAAACATTCAACCAACATGGAGTTCTCAATTCTTTACACATGAAGTATCCAGAACACAAAACCAACCCAATTGGTTGTCGCAATAAACATTTTCTTGCCACATCTTCCACACCTGTCGCATGTATCCACTTGTTTCACTTCCCAATCATAGTCTCAAACATGTGCCACATTTTATGTTCACTATATTACATATTACATAAAAAACTCGTCATATGGAAATACCTTTTGCACTACATTAGCACCATATTCTTTTGCAAGCTCCCTCCCCTTCCCACCTTGCATGAGGAGTGAATAAACTAATGCAGTGTTCTATAACTGTGTGGTGGGTAGAAACGGCATGAAGAGAAATCAACAAAAAAACGTTTTTGTGAATATTTATGTAAACAATGTCAGTATCATTTCTTGAAATTTTCATGGTTTAGGGGTTGTATGCAATGTAATCAACTTAACCTTTTTAAGAAACTTACTTCATGAAGTGCATTGAAAAATCTGAAACATTCATGTTGTCTTACATGTAAGCAATGTCTATGGTAGGTGACTCCTTCAATAAATTTAATTTGTTTCAATTATTAATATTTTCTTATTCATTCCAAAACTTCATGATTGTAACAATCGTATTTTGAGCTTTATGGTGATTTAATTTCGAGATTACACTATAGATTGCTTTTTCTTTTCATCTTTGGTTCAACAAACGAGAGGATATGTTGCTATCAGCAATTTGTGAGACTTGTTTCTATATAATTACTTTTTCAAAAGATAATATGTTCTATGAAAGGGATTTTGAAGACAAATTGTTCAATTAGATCAATTCTCAGATAGGTGATGTGTGCGAACTAGGTAGCACATATGAATCCTCACATTCTATCATGGCGAGACTCACCTGTGTGTGGGAGCCACAATGTTTGCCTCTTCTGTCTTCCTCCTACTAGCATGTTGAAGTAGAATAGTGGCGAGACCCACCTCCATGTGGGAGCCATGGTAGGCATCCCTTCCATCACTCAATGTGCTATCATGTTGAAGTATCGAAACATATCTTTTAGGTAGCCTACTTTAGTCATGGACGTGACCCAGGTCACTCGTCACATTATTCCTCATGGAGGAATCTGGACTAATGGCAAATCCATTGGCCAATGGGTGGATCCAAGTATCACCTAGGTGGCGGATATGCTTTGGAAGTGGATTCTTGCCTCTGGCCATGTCACGTCGTGTTCCTTGGCGCTGGCCGAATGGGAAGCTATAGATGGTGACATCCGGGCCTAACAAAACTAACTTTATGATCTAAACATCTTCTACTTCAGGGCCTAAATTCCATCTGCCTTTCTCCCTGGTACATCAACGTTTAACATGGCATCAAGCCAGCCCTGACCTGTGGCCGTTTTCGCTTTCGCACTCGCCCTCAGTTCTTCTCCGACGTTTTTTCCCTCGCCTCTCTCTCTCCGTGTGGCCCCTTATGTTGCGTGATTTGGCATGCTTGCGCCTTCTTTGGTGCGTTTGTGCCTACTTCAATGCGTACATGCCTCCTTAAGCACGTCTACGGCCCCTGCTTCGGCGCGTCTTGCCCCCCCTCCTCCGGCGCGACTAAGCCCCCCCTCCCCTTTCGGCCCGTCTTCCCCCCACCCCCCTTCGTGCATATGCACCTGTTTCGGCGCATTTGTGCCCCCCCCCCCCTTTGGCATGTCGCCCCCCCTCCTTCGGTGCATTTGCGCCTGCTTTGGCGCTTTTGCGCCTCATATGACACGGTGCATGTCGCCTTTGTTGGCACACTGTCAATCCCTTTCTCTCTCCCTAGCTCCCGTCCTTCACTCCCATCCTCCTCTCCTCTTTCGCCAACTTCCCTTCTCCCTTTTCTCCCTCGCTCCCCTCCTCACCCATCCCTTGATCCCTCCTCCCCCTCCCTCTCTCCCTCGCACTTTCACCCCCCTTCCCTCCATCTCCATCCTCTCTCTTCCGCGTCCATCCTCCCCTTTTACCTCCACCCCTCTACCCCCCCTCTTGTCTTCTCCCTCCCCCTGCTTTCGACCCCCCCCATTGTCTGCCCCTCCGTCCTCCACGTCCCTCCCTCCCCTCCTCCGCATTTTAGGTCGTCCACCTAACCCCCCCCTTCCTTCTGCTCGCCTGTCCCATCCTCCCTCCTTCTGTCTGTCTGTGGATCCCTTCCTCCCTCGTTTCCCTCCCGCCTGTCCCCCCATCCCTCCCTCTGTCCGCCCCTCCCTTCTTCCTTCCCTCCTTTCTCCCCACCCATCAGTCCCACCTCTCTCTCACACTCCTTCTCTCTCTCTCTCTCTGACCCTCTCCCCCTCTCTCTGTCTCCCTCTCTCCCTCCCCTCGATCCATTCCTCCCCCCTCCTCTCTCTCCCTCTCTCCCTCTATCTCGCCATCCCCTCCCTCTTCCCTTGCTTCCGCCCCCCCCTTCTCCTCCTTCGTCACTCCCTTCCCTTCTTTTTATGTTCTCCCTTGCCCCCGTTCCCTCCTCCTTGGTCTCGCCCTTCCCACTGCCCTCCACCTTGCCATCATCCCACCATCCGTCCTCCCCTCTCTCCACATCTCCTTTGTTTTCCTCCCTCCCTCTCCTGTTCCCCTTCCCTCTCTCTCGCCATCCCTCTTGGATTCCGCCCCTCCCCTCTCTCCCTCCATCCCTCCCCCCACGCTCAACCCCACTCCATTCCTCACGTCCTTCCCCCTTCCCCCCCTAACCCTCAATCCCTTCCCCCCCTCCCTCTCTCCCTCGCTCTTGTCCTCCCCTCCCACCTTGCTCCTTGCTCCCATCCTCCCCTCTCCCTCACTCACTCCATCTCATGTCCCTGCCCTCCCTCTCTCCCTTGCTAGTGTCCTCTCCCCCTTCCTCTCTCCCTCCATCCTCCCCTTCCTCCTCCCTTTCTCCTTTGGTCCTGTCCTCCCCCCTCTTTCTCTCCCTCGATCCCATCCCCCCTCCCCTTCTCCCTCCCTCCCTTCCTCGTGTTCTCACCCTCCTCTCCCCCTCCATCCCATCCCCCCTCCCTCTTGCCCTCCATTCTCTCATCCCTCCTCCTTCTCTCACTTGGCCCTGTCATCCTCCCTTCCTCTCTTCCTCGATCCCGTCCTTTCCCCCCTCTCTCACCTCCTCAATCTTCCCCTCCCTCTTTCCTTTCTCCCTTGGTCCTATCCTGCCCCCTCTCTCCTTTGCTCTCGTCTCCCCTACCCCTCTCCCTCCCTCCCTTCCTCCCCTCCTCCCCTCCTCTCTCCCTCAATCCCGTCCCCCCTCCCTTTTTCCCTCCCTCCCTCTCTCCCATGATCCTGTTCTCCCCCCTTCCTCTCTCCCTTGATCCTATCCTCTCCTCCATCCTCTCCGTCCTCCTCTTTCTCTCCCTTGTTCCTTTCATCCCCCTCACTCTCTCCCTTCATCCCGTCCTCCCACTCTCCCTCTCTCCCTTCCTCCCTTCCTCCCATCCTCTCTCCATCCATCTCATCCTTTGCCCCCCTCACTCTCTTCTTCCGTCCTCTTCTCCCTCCTTCCTCTCTCCCTTGGTCCTTTACTCCCCCTCCCTAGCCCCCTCGATCACATCCTCCCCCCTCCTCCTCTCCCTCCTCTCTCTCTTGATCCCGTCCTCCCCTCTCCCCCTCTTCCTCCGCTCTCTTTATCCCTTCCACCCCTCCCCCACTTCCTCTCTCTCTCTCTCTCCCTTTCCCCAATCCGACCTTCCGTTCCTCTCTTCCTAAAAACCCAACCGATCCCTTCCCTTTCCTTGATCCCGTCCACCCCTCACCCTCTCCCCCGCCCTCCATCTCACTGACTCTCTCATTCTATCTCTCTCTCTCTCCCCCTCTCTCTCTATCTCTCTCTCTCCCTCTCTCTCTCTCTCTCCCTCTCTCTCTCTCTCTCTCTCTCTCTCTCTCTCTCTCTCTCTCTCTCTCTCTCTCCCCCTCTCTCTCTCTCTCTCTCTCTCCCTCTCTCTCTCTCTCTCCCTCTCTCTCTCTCTCACTCTCTCTTGCTCTCTCTTTTATACCCTCTCTCTTCACCCTCTCCTCCCAACCAGCCCCCTCATCTCTATCCCCTTCACCCCTCCTTTCCTTGATCCCAGTCCACCCCTCACCCTCACCTTCTTCCTTCCCCCCTCTCGTCTCCTCTCACCTCTTGCACCTTTCTAGCCTCTCTTGCTCGTAGGCCCCCGTGCCTCCTGCCATCCATCCCTCCTTCCTGCCTCTCTCCCTCCTCCTCACCCCCTCCTCTCTCCCTCTCTCTTTCTATCACTCTCTCTCTCCATATCTCTCTCTCTCTCTCTCTCTCTCCTCCCCCCCTTCCATGATTTCCTCCTTTACCTATCCTATACCATCTCTCCTCTCCTTGCCCGTCATCCCCTCCCCAATCAATTCCTCTTTGCCTTACCCACCAGTCCTTCCTTTTCCTCCCTTCTCTCCTTGTAACCCTCCACCCGGTCTCTTCATTCCTCCATCTCTTCCTCCCTGTGCTCGTGGCCCAGGTATGTCTACGTACACTCTCCCTCCTCCTCGCCTCTGCTTTTGTTGTACCATCGCCGAACACACCTGGTCGCAATGTCCATGTCGTCCTCCCCTGTGGATTCCGCTCAGTCTTCGTGAAGTCTCCCCTGTATCCCTGTCTTATCACAGTCTCCTCCCACGCGTTCCTGCCTTTGCCTCCTAGGTGGCTAGCTTGGCTACACTTCATGGTGCGTCATGTCCTCCATCGTTGCTCGTGGCTGTCCAGGTTCTTAGTGATGTCGTCCATCTTACATCCTTGCCTCCTCGTGCCTGCTCCGTCTCTACTATTGCTTCCCATCGTCTCCTCAATGCCCTCGCTGTTATCCCATCCGCTCCTTTCGCTTCCTCCTCTGTGTTTTGCACCTCTCTGACTTCCTTGCCTTCAACCTTGTCCTCCCTAACCAACATCGCATCTGCTCTTCCCTCTCCCTCTCTAGCCCCCGCCACCCCCTCTCCCATCTCCATCCCCCAGTCTCGGCCCTCACATTCACCTGTGCCATCCCTCTTCCCCTCCACCACTCCATCCTCTCACTCCTTGACTAGCCATATCGTTGTCCCCTCTTCCTTCTCGCCCCTCTCCCCCACTATCACACCCACTCCTCCCCCTGCTCTGCCTTCTCCCAATCCCACCGCTTGCCCCCTGCCCTTGCCCATCACCATCACAGTCTCGTCACCTCTATTCTCTCCTCCTTCCCCTTCCCCCTATGAGATTTTGTACAACAAAAGTGGTTTGGTTTGTGGCAGCAAGCTCTAGGTTCCATGTTGCGTATACAAGGATCTTGGTGCCCAGCAAGTCAGAATGTACTCTCATGTAAAGAGAGAAAGCATGTACTCGCATGTAAAGAGAGAAATATAATCTCTTGATTGATAGTACAAAGTACAAAGTACAAGTATCAACCTTCACACAGGTATGTACAAAGCACTGATCTGCCTGGCATCCTTGAAGGGAAAATCCTTGCGAGGCCTTCAAGGCTGTCGATGCAAGGAATCTTGGCACTGCCACCGTCTTCAAGGTAGTCTGGCCTCTAGGTAGTCAGGCGTCCTCAACCCAGGCTGGCACAAAAGTGCCAATCTTACAGGGGTCTTCAGAGAAAACTCCACCAGAGTCTTGACTTCGGTGTTGTGGTAGGTACTCCAGTAGCCAAGGAGATGATGATGAGAGAGAAGCTGAAGTCTGAAGCTATTGAATTACTCAGGCTGCTGTGTCTAAGAGAGTTGATTGATTGTTATTACCTCCTCTCAGGCTAACACATAAGTGCTAGGCTTACAGGGGCTTTGGAGGGATCTCCAACAGTCTCCAATTCAGAGGTACTCCTGTGTTAGGACATGAAGCCTTACACAAATGCAAGGACTGTAAGGCCTTATAGATACTACAGTTGTAGGACCGACAGTAGGAAGAACAGAAAGAAGATGTTGTCCAAAGGGAACTGAGCGCTTGACTGGAGAGTGAACTCCACGGGGATTTGTGGATATAAAGATAAGGAGATAGTGGAGATAGTGGAGTGTGTGAGAGCCACTAATTTATATACACGTGGCCTTGGCAAGTTAACCGCCTAGGAGGAGATGATTTCTAATGTGTGGTGACAACAGTCACCTCTTGGTTTTGTAGGTATGAAGCTTCCTTTCAAAAGAAGCTTCATCTAGCTCTGCGATGTTATTAGCCCCTGGAGTCATCTTTGGTGGAGCTTCCTGATGAAGGAAGCTTTATCGAGCTTCATGGTGAAGCTTCTTCATCAGGTGGCTTCCTCCAGAAGCTATCCTTCTCCAGCATTGATCTGCTACATAGGTTGGTGAAGATCGTAGATCTCTACTTCACACCTCATGTATGTTGGAGATGATGCAATAGATGTTTCTCTCCAACCATGGATGCACGCAGGCAAGGCAGGTTTAGGTCATCCTGCCCTGTGTGCTTGTGCAGCACTGTGTAGTGTGTAGCTCGCCATCTCCCTAGGAGTTGGTAAAGGATATGCGCTACCTTGTGTGCATGCCTACATACTATCTATAGTCTAGGCCCTTCCCACCCCAAGGGGCTGGACACCAGAGAAATATCTAGTTGAGGCTGAGGAAGATTCTCAGCCAAAATGAACTCGAAAAAGGTACAATAAAACCCGTAACTCCTTCCACGGTCCTTCGATTATCATAGCAACTACACTGTTACGGAGTAGTAAACCAGCACAGTAATTGAACACTCCAACACCCCCAGCCCTCCCAACTTGTCCTTTCTCCCATCTTCTCCACCCTCTCCTCTCCCTTCCATCTCCCCTCTTTCCTCCTCTTCACTCTCGGTTTCTTCCCGTGTCCAAAAACGGGCACGGCAACTCCATCATCAATCCCTTCCTCCTTCCCAGTCCGCCAACACTTTGTTTACCTCCCCATCGGCCGACGATGAGTCTCCAGCCACCCCTCCCCCTATACTCACTGACCTTCATCATCAACTGATGTGATCACTCTCGTCCGACAGTTTCCTCCCCTCACAGATGCCTATGGCCTGACAGAGGACTCTATCTCTATCTCGCTTGATGCTCTCCATGTATCTGTAGCCGACACCTCCGAGTGGTTGCGTTCTACAGTCGAAATCCGTGTTTCTTGAACTCACTCTATCTTATATCTCCATGACTGTTTCCACATCCTCATCGCGTGTATTCAATGCATCTCCTTAGTAGTGGCCAGACCCACCATTATGTGGGAGCCACATCTTGCACTTTGTCCTCTTTCCTCTAGATTCATCTCTCATATCAGAGTGGCGAGACCCACCGTTGTGTGGGAGTCATGGCATCTTCTCGCTTGTACTGTCATGTTCAAGTAGATCAATTTTGGGGACAAGTAGATAGGTGATATGTGCAACCTGGGTCGCACATATGAATCCTCACATTCTATCATGGCGAGACTCACCTATGTGTGGGAGCCATAATTTTTTCCTCTTCTGTCTCGCTCCTACTAGCATATTAAAGTAGAATAATGGTGAGACCCACCACCGTGTGGGAGCCATGGTAGGTTTCCCTTCCATCACTCGCTTGTGGTATCATGTTGAAGTAGCGAAACATATCTCTCAGGTAGTCTACTACAGTCATGGACGTGAACCGGGTCGCTTGTCACATTATTCCTCGTGGAGATCTCTAGATTAATGGCAAATCCATTTGCCAATGGGTGGATCCAAGTATCGCCTAGGTGGCAGATAGGCTTATGGAGGTGGATTCTTGCCTCTGGCCATGTCACGCTATGTTCCTTGGCTTTGGCCGGATGGGCGACTATAGATGGTGACATCCCGGCCTGGCTAAACTAACTTCTTGATCTAAACATCTTCTACTTCATGGCCTTAGTTACATCTGCCTTTCTTCCTGGTACATCCACGTTCAACACAAATGTGAATGTATAAAGAATGGTTTATTTTGTTTGAATTTTTTAAATCACTTGAAAAGGTTATTTTGAGCACAAATAAGATGTTTAATAATATTAAAGATAAATCAATACCTTATAGGTTCAATTTGGTTTATTTCAGTTAGTCATACACGCAGTCACAAGATTCGTTCAATGATTCATGAACAATGTATCACATAATTGAGTGGATAGTTTGTTTGGACGAAGATATTGATCTTGAAGATCTGAATACAGATTTTGTATCCCTAAATGAAGGGATACAAAACTATTATTTTGTATCCCTTCATTAAGATTATTTTAAAGTAGAATATTTGAAAGTGTCTTTTGTTCACTATTTCGGCCTTTCCCCTATATATTTTAAGTTTATTTTCTGGTTTGTAAATAACTTTAGTGAATTGATCGATTGTTTTATATGTTTCATGGATTCACTGATCTCTTTTGATAAAAACAACGAGCTCTGGAGGCTAATTAGAAAATTATTTCCAAAGTATTTGCACTATATTATGTGAAAGGAACACTTATAAAACATTAGGTTGTGCAAGAATTTTTTGTGGGTTCAAAGTCTTAGCCTCTATGTACTTTTTTATAGTTAGTCATGTACGAAGCTGCCATATTCAGACACAGTGTATGGAGTAGAACATAACTTATGTGTTATCTTTTGTTCAAGAAAATAGTAACTAACCATGTTTCTGACGGTGTCCCTTTTACCATCTTTTGTTTGGTGAAATGAGTTTTCCAACCACATACTTCAACATAATTGTTTTGTCTGTAAATACCCGGGGGCTATGTTACGACCCTAGAATACCACCAATTATGTCATTTTATCTCAATCAACACATAGTTGTTCATTGTGTCAATACAATATACCTCGTTGACACGGGGTATATTGTACTATTGCTGGGGAATAGGGTGTGAATGTTACTTTAAATGTTTAAGAACGCGGATATAACACCAGGAAAAACATCATTTGAGCAAGGGTCCTATTTTGCTTATGATACATGAGACAACCAATTAGACAAGAGGTTGTGAAAGAAAAAGTGGAGAAGCAAATTTTATGGAGAGAGATCGAAAAAATAGAAAGGCGGGAATGCACATACAACCGTGACAACACACTCTCAGGGGCAAATGGAATTCAGGCGACACAATGTCTTCTCATGACCTATAATTAGAAAGCGGGGTCTCCATTTATCAAGAATCGGAAAAGGGGATGGATGAGTCCAATCTGTCACCCCGAAGGATGAACGGCGAGAAGATCAGATGAAGGGGGACGGATCGTAGCTTTGCTGCTCTTTGTTCGAGGTTGAACCATGAAGAGGTCTTCACTGACGAATATATCCAAAGCTCGGCGCGAATCGTCATGGGGTTTGACGCGCGAAAACACGGCTTGTCTTGGTGTCATTGGGGCTCTCAGTGACGGATCTTTTTTTTTGGATTTGGCGCGAGCACTCCGCATCCACTGTTCAACCGACAGCCGCTCGAACCGCTGACAAGGGGTTCGCTTCAAGAATACAATGGAGAGGAGCTCTACTGCACCATGGAGAGTTGAGGTTACCCAAAGCAAAGCAACTTCAGCAGTTGAACCTGGCGTCAACTAGATTTCATGGTTGAAAAGTGTATTTTTTTTGCAAAACTAGGAGGGTGAAAAAAACAGGAATATTCATAAGCAATTACCTATATGCTCAACAACGGGGCAAAATATGTCAGAATTGACGGACTTGAGTCAAGTTCTATGTTTTCAAACTTTTTGCATGTTTTCCTACATTAGTTGAATTTTTCCCTTTTCAAATGAGTTCGAATACCTTTCAATTATGCGAGTGGGGAGGGGGGGGATCCGCACCAAAGTCGCCAACAAGAAAAACATGGCTCCCTTAGAGTACATTTAGTGTGGGAATGATACATGCATGTTCGTGTGTGGATAGATAATTATCCGAGAATGATAGGCTACATAATAAGGCGGAATAGCCCGGATATCCATGCGCCCGAAGGGTTGACCCTGCCATATGAACGAGCGAAATTTTATGTCTGCCATATCCAGCACTTTAAAATACAAGAACGAGGGATCCAGCTCGCTGGCCATGCTGGATAAGCGTCATGTGTCGCCAGGGCTGCAATACTGCGGTATTGAGTAGCGCGGTACTCGAGTACTGCGGTACCACAGTACCACGGTACAAATACCGCGGTATCATAGTTTTGTGGCAGCTCATTACTGATACCGGTACCGGCACCGCGTTACCGACGGTATTGGTAAAATACCGCGGTATTACACGAGTACCGCGGTACACGGTATACCAACGTATATAACACACATTGTACCACGGTAATAAAATGTGTACCACGGTACTGAATGCCCTAATATTTTTCTAACACCAAAAATGAATTCTAAGCTTAAAAAGATGAGATAAGTAATAGATGTCATGAACCCAAGTCTATATACTCACAAAGAAAGGATACACCTTTACGTGATATTCACTTGAGATATGAAGATGTTTAGGTGGAGTAAAAGTTAAGGGACACGAAATGAGGGAACAGGAGGAGGGTGAGGTTATGAAGAAATACTCTAGTTGAATAACTTAGTGTTTCTTATGTTTTCTTATCTTTTAAAGCTCAATAAAAGTACATCTAAAATTTACTAATATTCTTAGCCTTGACATTTTGGACCTGTTTGTCCAAAAGCCCTGGTATTTTTCAGTGTCTTGTTTTGGTCAAACGTCCATGTCCTTGGTTTGTCCCTAAGACTTCGCCTTTTAAAATTTGAAATTTTGAATGTAGAGGTCGAAGTCGTACGTCGCAGCTCGCTTCGCACGTAGATCCGCACGTAGATTTCTTGTCAATTGTGAGCGTCCGAATGCACACTCATCCGCTCTACCACATTAGCGCATTACCGTTACTTCTAAAAAAAATTCTTTCACTTTATCACTACCGCGTTACTGTACCGCGGTATGATACCGCGGTACGGAAGAGGGGTACCCTGCCAGGTCAGTACCGATACCGTACCTGTACCGTAAAAACAAATACCGTACCGCGGTACTGCAATACCGCGGTACAAAAACACGGTATACCGCAGTACCGGTAATACCGGCATCACCCCTGTGTGTCGCTGATCGAGCATGGCGAAGATGGCCATGAGACCTTCACTCGATCGCGACTCTCGCTCCCTCGCAAGATGGCAATCGAGCGGTGAACCCCCCCCATGTTTGCTTCTCCGAACCGATCGCGAATGTGCGAAAACACTTGTGTCCAATATTTTGTCTTCGCACGCAAACCCCCCTGTTTACTATGAAAACTGGGTTCAAACCCTACCCCGAATGTGATTTAGGGTTGAGGGTTTTATTTTTTGCGCTGGCACCTGTTGGACCCCGCGGTAGTGGGGCCCAGAAGGTTCCCTTTCAACGCATGGGGTGTCTCGTACCCTCCACCCAAACCCCACGCAAACCCCTCCTTGGAACAACCACAAACCCGTCGAAAGAGGGGTTTGTGACTGTTTGACTGAAATAATGACTTCAGCACTCCGACGCTGCATTATATGCAACATCGACATGGTGTTCGCGCGCTTTTTTCTGGATACCTGGTTGCTTTTCTTCGACCTGTGGGTTCTTTAATTTTTAAAGTGCGAAAGTGGTGGATATGGCGCTGTTAAAGAGCGGTTACTGGATATCTCAGATTTATTGGGAATTATGTGGATACATGGTCACACCCCCGTACTCAAGAATCATTTGAATATTGGGTACGGGGATATTTTGTATGGGATCTTTCCTTTTTTAAGCCGTGAGCTTCATACATTAGCTTAGGATAGTGGACACACAACACATATGTGATGCTTTATGATAGTGTGCAAGATGGTAAGAAAATTGACTTTCTCGGAGGAGGGGATTGAGTGCTGCTTTCCTGGTAAAGAATATGGATACACATATAGCAGATGAAATTCCAAATTGAATGCTATGCACGAACGTCAAATTGTTAGTCTCTTATTGTACTCCTTCTCATGCATATCTTTCCTCTTGATTCGAAACACAGGCACACATTGTCAATTCAATTCATCCAGCATGACTGTTGTTTAAGGCGGAAGGTGTCCATGTGCACCAAAACACCTTGATCCAAAGTCCACCTCATCAAAGTTGATGAAATGACACCCCACAAGTTTGTATGTAGTGGCATGAGGTCATGCCCTTGCTAGCACATGGTTAAGTAGTCTCCTGTGGCATTGGTGCTAGTGATTCTCATTTCCACACACTCTGTAGGAAAATTGTAGTGGACTCGAAGAAATCCTTGGTCGACTAGGCCAAAACCGCAGTGCTTGAGGGTCTCCGACCCTCAAGCCATCCTGTCTCACCATCCACAGTCCCAGGTGACCCCGCTCGAGCCACGTGGCTCCTTTGACCGGGTGGCGTGGCATTGCCACGCTACAAAAATGGACAATGGTTTAAGGCGGAATACGTATATACGCAATTTTCGGAACCATACAACCCATCCGCCCGTCGTCGAGCAAAAAATACCCTAGCTACCCATCGGGCCGCTGCTACCGCCACGCCACTAACAAAGAAAGAAGGCAAAAAGGCATGGCGAGGCCGCATGCCATGCGTCGACGACGCATGACATACGGTGCCTCCCGCTAGTATCACAAACCCTTCAACGAAGGGGTTTGTGATACTATGATGGTGGGGTTGTCAAAAATTTGAGGAAAACTCAAGACTTCCCATGCATTTTAAAGGGAACGTGCTGGGCCCCGCTACTACGGGGCCCAGCAAGAGCCCGCGCAGAACTAAAATCCTAAAACCCCGAACATAGTTCGGGGTCACGTTTGATTGAGGTTTGGATGTTGAACGAACGGGTTTGAGTGTACAAAACGAATAGAAAAATGAAAGAAGGGAGTTTTCCCCGATTGCGAGGGAGCGATGGCCCTTTTGTTTTTTTTCCACGCAAACACCCCAGTTTGATGTAGGGTTTTATGTTTGGCGCGGGTTTCGCCTACGCCAAACATACAAAACCCTAAATCAAACTTGGGGATTTGCGTGTAAAAAAAAACAAAGGGGTCATTGTTCCCTCATGATTTCACGTGGGAGAAATATCCACATGCGCTTCTTTTTGCTCGGCGGTCGATGCATGCCGCGAGCGAGCATGATTTCGGATTGGGCTTTCCATGTTTTTTTTTGTCGGTGTCGAGCAGATGAGAGTCACACGCTTAATGCCTATGGGTATCCGAGCTATTTGGCCCAATTTTTTGAAGGCATGTATTGAAATATGCACATGTTTGGCAGTGGCTAATTTCAAGTAGCTGATTGTGTTTGGGTCATACAATTGATTTTTTCTAGGAGCAACTGCTCTAAGTTTGTGCAATGAGTTCTTGCTGAACCCCATGACTGATGGCGTGAACCACTTGCATCTCACACGTGAGTGGAACCTCGCTTCACACTGTAAAGTTGTAGCGCCCTCTTGTTCATTTTGACATTCATTTCAATTTCTACCTAAATCACGGGCTTCACAACCCATGGCGCATTCCCTTGATCCCTTGCGTCTCGTTCCTCTCACTCATGCTTGTTCCCTCACTAACGTATGCTAACACTGGTGCGAGAGAATGTGAGGATCTCTCTTAATGCGTTCTCGCCGTCGCACAATTTTGTATCTAATTTGGGATCGCTATCTCTTAGAGTGCAGCAGTATGAATGCGCCACCTATATCTGGTAGAACTGTGCGAGGGGAATGGAGAAAGGGAGGAAGGGTGTAAGTGACAACATGGATGTTGCAAAGCTCACTTAGAAACGTAGAA